>JAOTRI020070285.1:0-16807 GCA_028564885.2 Zoanthus sanctaehelenae
TCTTGATCGCCGATGAGAGTGACAGTTCTTGTCGCAGTCACTCCATGATCCCCAGCTACCCCAATAACCGTAATCTGAAAAGGTGTAGAGAAAGAACAAGTTTTAGATTAATAGTAATAAGCGTTGTCCATTACGAACAATGGTATCTGACCAGGAAACATGCACGAAACAAGGCGAGCTGCACGTGTGTTATTTTCTAATTTAAAAAAATGTCCGATAAGCAAGTGAAAGATCGTTCAGACCTAAACAACAGGCAACTGGTAAGGCACAATGTATCATAGTTGTTTCTTTAATCAAAACTTAAATTCTCACACTGCCTCTAGCTTGCCCAATAAAATGACAACACTTACTGTCACAAAGTCCGCTATAGCTACAATCCTTGTATCCATAGTTTTCTTTACCACCATCGCACATAACGTTATTGTATGGTCCAGTTATACCCTTTTTAAAATCACAATATCGTGTTCGACGTTGCCTTGGAGAGTGACAGTTTCTATCACAAGTACTCCATTGTCCCCAGTCACCCCAGTAACCGTGATCTGCAAAAGTGTAAAAGAAACATTTTTTTAATAATTTTACGATAGTAAATACAGTGTTTGCAAGTGAGATAGAATGCCTAAAGCTGGCCGTGAAGCTTGTTTTTGCACAACTTTGCACTTCACCCGCTAATTTAACTCTAAAACAATCAGTATTCGCTTCAATGCTGTTGTCTAGCAATAGACGTTTTATCTCGCCAATTAGCGTCAGACTGGAAGTAGTTTTTTTTATTAGCTTGCATTGTGATGCGGTCGCTGAAACAATATGACATGTACAAGAACTTACTGTTACAAGTTCCAGCATAGCTGCAATCCTTGTATCCGTAATCTTCTTTACCACCATTACAAGGAATGTTTCTGTATTTTCCAGTTATACCCTTCTTATAATCACAATATCGTGTTCTACGTTGTCTTGGATGGTGACAGCTTCTATCACAAGTACTCCATTGACCCCAGTCACCCCAGTAACCATAATCTGTAACAAAGGAAATGACTATATTTAACATGCACTGCGATTTACCTCAAGGTTGTTACTCTATAATACATCTAATACTCATTTAATGTTTCAGTTAATCAAACTAGTTTAGTATGAGGAAACAAGCTCCAGGAGCAAATTTGTTGCAGGAGCAAGCTTCCTCTTGTGTATCGGCCTTATGATTACTGAAAAACAAAATTGGACTGGTAAGAAGTAAATAAATTATTTGTAATAATCTTAGTATTAGTTCTTTAACAAAAAGATACATATACGGACAAAAACTACATGCATATAAACTAATATATTTTTCGACAGAAACCTGAAACTAAGCACCTATTATTTACGAATCAGCAACAAACTTTTACACAATAAAGTACAGATAAAGATGAAGGTTGATTTAAGAACTGTAAAATGCCATTTACTTTTCTGCATGGTGGGATCGGGTTAAGACACGACGCAACTACCAAAAACTACCATCTTGTAGGAAGGTTTTCATTAATGATACAATAACAAACAATTCATAAACTACGGAATCCTATGGTAGGCTAGTGGAACAATGATGTAGCACGGAACTCTTCGACTTCGGTAATATCTTTTACAGAGCTTAAAAAATCCAAGGAGATTTCGTCTTCCATTCCGAAATCCGCAGTTTTCGAGTATCTGCTCACAAACCCTGATTATATGAACCACAAAAATGATGTAATTATCAAAATAAGAAATACAATTCTGCAGAGGAAAACACATTAGTTTAGACAAATAATCTCGTATTTTAGAAATATGTACGCTAGTTGAATGTTAATGTGTTCGAAGCGGGACGACATATTCTTTCGTATGTGCACTTTTCCGAGCCTCGGTCGAATACTCCAAGAATACGTGTTAATTATAGTCCAATTTCTGATTTGCAACAAGTTAAATTAGAAATTTTTTGACAATCTAGAATCAATAGGTTTTGAACACTTTTACGCGTTACATTCTGACAGCTGTTGAGCTAAAGTTGAGGGCGATTTTAGTGACAAGTATTTTTTAAAATGATGAAGATAACTTACTGTCACAAGTCCCGACATAATTACAATCATTGTATCCAACACTTTTCCTTCCACCCTTGCACATAACGTTTCTAGATCTGTATCGGGGATGGTAATCTTTGAATTCACAATATCTTGTTCTTGATCGCCGATGAGAGTGACAGTTCTTGTCGCAGTCACTCCATGATCCCCAGCTACCCCAATAACCGTAATCTGTAAAGGTGTAAAAAAACATGACAACTCTTAAAATAACACATTAACAGTCGAAAACGCTTTTTATATGACTTTTTTTCAAATAAAACGTTCAGTAGATAAAAAAACCAAACTGAAAATTACAGTTAAGAGACAGGAGGTAGCGAGTAACGGTACATTAACAAACTTAATAAATTGCAAAACGTTTAAAAGCAAAAACAACCCAAACTCCACTCCACGGTTTGACCAGAATCTGCACGCATGAGCACAACCAGCTTCACCGGAGTAACAACAAAGCAGGTAACTGGATCAACTGTGTACAGCTGTTTCGTCCTTGTTAGGACTCATCAACAGGGTATAATGTTTCAGCCACAAGCAATGAAGTTATAAGGGCGAGTATCTCCCACCTCATGCATATTAGGTTGCATACATGTTAGGTTGCATGCATGTTAAGTTGGTGAATGCCAAAATCGTCGCTGTTTTATACCAAGCCTTACGACCATTGTAATTAGTTGTTTGTTTGTCACGTGCTTCTAATCAAATTCAACTGATTTAGATATTCAGTTGCACCGTTATTGCGTGGTTTCTCATTTTTTTTATATTACAGTTTAAGAGAAAATCTAAAGATATAACGTTTCATATGGTCCCTCAGGAAGCAAGTTAGCTTTGTTTTCCCTCGAATTCTGTCGTTTTCCACATGCAAAGTCGTCTCGGGAGACACCACTGAAAACTTGCTGTGTTCCCTCAGGACCGCGATCATACAATAAGTACGTATTGTTCTATCATCACAAAAGACATAATTCGGGGAGACTTATACTGATGTGTCCAAAATCTCCTTACCACCATTATACACCAAACGCTGAAGTATGGTCGCAACCAATGAAATGAAAATAACTTACTATTACATCTTCCAAAATATTGGCAATGTTGGTATCCAATATCTTCTTTACCACCAGAGCAAGGAATGTTTTTGTATGAGCCACTTAAACCACTCTTATGTTTACAATATCGTTTTCTGTGTTTCCTAGGAGATTGGCAACCTCTATCGCAAGAACTCCACGTTCCCCAGTCACCCCAGTAACCGTGATCTGAAAAGGTGCAGAATTAAAAAGACAGTTCTATCATACACAGTATGCTGTCAACTTCAGCACCGGTTCAGTTGGGTGTAAATCGATGTGAAACTATATAACACAACATACTGATCAACAAAAGCTAATTTATTATAATTATTCTGAATAAGCTTCAAATATCTTAAACGTTGTTCTCAGCAGGAATGAAATTCTGTGGTAATTTACTGCATGTGCATGTGGTTTTGGCTTAGGTCGGTTTTGAGAGAGAATGATACTTTAACAATTTTACTTGCTTATTATAATTTATATAATCAATAAAAATGGTACTGACTTTATTGTGTTCTTGTTCCAATTATTACGAAAAACATTTTCTTTGCAAAAGTCTAATTTGATGCGTTATGTAAGCTATATAATAACAAAATGACAAGAACTTACTGTTACAGCTCCCGACATAGCTACACTTCTTGTACCCATAATCTTCTTTACCACCTTTGCACGGAATGTTGTTGTATGGTCCAGTAACACTCTTGTATTCACAATATCGAGTTCTTCGTTGCCTTGGAGAGTTGCAGTTTCTATCGCAAGTACTCCATTGTCCCCAGTTACCCCAGTAACCGTTATCTAGTTTTCGTAAACAAAATACAAAAATGAATTACTTTAAAACAATAAACTGGCAAGTGATTGTTGCTAGTCACTTGACGATCGGATACCAAACAGCAACATTGTTTTGAGAGCTACCGTAAATTTCCGGTATATTAAGCAAGAAATTAAATCCAAATTCTTGATACATAGTTTGTGAGTCGGTTGGCTTATTCAAGGAACACCAACTTTTGAAAAACTGAGAAAAGAAATATATCCAACATACTTTACTCTTTGTTTCAGAAATCAAAAATTTTACAAATAAAATCTACTACGAGTATGAAAAAATGCCGGTAAATTACGATGTTCATTGTTCATAAATTCTAAAATACGAACTCTTATTATCCATTAACGAGTTTGTACCTCTTTATAATTATATCCTTTACGAGCTTAAAGGCCCATGGAGTCGGCGGTTACTTCTAGTTTCTGTAGTAGCCTATTATACTGACATAAACCTATTTTTACTTTCAATTAAAATTGAAAGATGATTCGCTTCCAAAACAGTTTTAACAAGGCATTTTTTAAAAAAGCTCTTTAAAACTACAAAAACAAAAACAAAGGAAGTCAAATTAAAAGTCAACAAGAATGATTATTTAGAGGGAAAACTATAATATTATTATTATCATTATTATCATTATGATTATAATTATTATCATTATGATTATAATTATTTTCAGTGTCTTGAAGTAACTTTGTAGCTATTAGTGTTTTTGTTGTTTTCTTTTCTTGTTTTAAGAAGGTTCTATTTGCTGTATTAGTGTACACTATCAAAAAAATGACAGGACTGACTTACTGTTACAACTCCCGTAATAGTGGCAAGGTTGGTATCCAATATCTTCTTTTCTACCTTTGCAATGTTTACAATATCGTTTTCTGTGTTTCCTAGGAGATTGGCAGCTTCTATCGCAAGAACTCCACTGTCCCCAGCTACCCCATAAACCTTTATAGTAGAAAAACGAAGCTTCTTAATAAACTATTTTCGCGTTGCAGATGCCGCTAACTTTAATGATAGCGGATTCAGTTGTTGCAGTGTAAGCCTCGTTTTGTTGTTTTAAAATGTTCAAAAGTTCAAAAATATTTACGAGAGAGAGCGAAAAGTCACAACTCCAACAATACACACAGTTGCATGTAGTGTAAAACTAGGTTGGTAATAAGGAATGTTTAACTGAGTACGTTGTCATTGAAGTTAGCGGCATCTGCAATGCCAAAATGGTCTGCTGCACAGACCAGTACTGTAGCCCAATATTTCGTCAGTCAAACCCAATTGAACTTCTTCCAATAAAAAGATGATTGTGTTGAAGGGTATGTCAAGACGCAAAGTGTCGATAAATATATATTGGTGCTAGGCACCAACCCTGAAGGGGATAATAACTTTATTATTTACCAAAATAATGGGATAAAAAATTTACACTATAGTATTTTTAAAGAACCAATACCATGCATGCTTATGCAAACCATTTTGATAGCGCGATTCCTAAATTTGGTGATTGTTGTTGTTGGTATTGTAGTCCAACACATCCAAGGCTCAAATATATTGTTGAATGTATTCGTTGTACATAAATAAACCTCGTTTTGCTTTAATAACGACTAGAAAACATTTGGAGACGTCAAAACGTCGTCAAATGAACTCTTTATCGCTTTTAAATTTTATTGTTAAAATGTAAACCATTGTTTTATTCTTAGCACAAGCGCTTCCTGTCATTTTGATTATCGTCTCAAAATCAACGAATAGTCTTGCAAGATATTGAATGCTTTGTCAGTGTTTCTACAAAAGCAAATTTAAAAAAGGATAAACTTTAAACCATAATGAAAAACACTAAAGTTAAGAACTGGAGTCCTCCGTCAGGGTGAATTGAGTAAAATGGACTTCACTCTTTACTTCACCAGTAAAGCTAAATTGAGCATGTTAACTGTTGTCCACTTTAGCAAGGGTTCAGAGTAAATGGCAAGTGAATAACTTGTTTTAAAAACAGTCGATCATTAAAACAGAAAAACCAAAACCATTTTAACCTACTTGCAGATGGACATCGTATATGGTAGTTGCAAGGCGCAAACTTTTGACCAATTCCTACACAAGGTTTACGTAGTTTGTGGAGGAGACTAGAGGTCGTTCCATAACGGCAAGGTCTTTTCATTGTCATCCTGCCAAAACCGCAACTTTTGCTGCAAGGACTCCAGGAACCCCAGCTTCCCCACACACCGTAATTTCCTGTGAAAAATGAAGTTGTATACAGCTTCATTTTTGTTTTATCATGCAGCACTAATTTAGTAATCATAATCGGGAATATTCATAATACATGTGCACTTTTCTAAAACCACGTAATTTGTTTTCAAATTTTTCAATACTTTACATTGGTTCTTTTTTAAATTTCTCTAGCTTAAACACTGTATATATAAATATTCATGTTAAAAATAAGTATAAGGAAAATTGAGAAACAACGAAAATAACTTTAATTATAACTACATTTCGATTGGCCACACCGATCTTCTTAAACAACCAGTCAGCTAAGCTAAGACTGGCGAGGCGGCCTTCATATACACCCGCACGAGCATAGTATTCTCGAGTGCTTGTATTGGATGTAATGTAAGGAACTTTTAGTCAATCAGAGGTGCACTAAGAACTGCATTGAAACTGCAGCCAATGGGAGTGCGCTAAAGATGTATGTAGCATTAGCCGGCGTAGTTCCTCGCTAAATTACTGTGGTAGAGTTGTGTTTGCTTTATTTGGAGAGGTATTTTAAAAAGAATTAAAATCAAAACGTTCTTCTCGCGTTCATTTGTAGGACATATTTTGATGACCTTTCGGCTTTGGGTTTAGTAAAGTGAAGTAATGTAGCGGAATCGTGAAAGGTTCTTTTCGCATTGATTTGTGAGCCATATTATGATCTTTATGTCACCTTAAAATTTATATTTAAGTCGGCGACTTTTTATTTAATTTTTTTCTGGCTAAGGTTTTAGTGGAACAGTCGAAAGCTTCTAATTATTGAAATTTTTGCCAACAAAATTTCCGTTTTGAGGGCATATAATTGTTTAATCATACAAACTCAGTAAAACAGTATCAGATGATCATAGGGTTAACAAGGTAGAGTAAGAGATGAAAGCATATTTGATTCACGATCACATAAAAAAATAGTTCTTTTGTATGCTATTGTTGGAATATTATTAACTTTACGTCTATGAAGTGTTTGTTGGTTTTTCAATTTAGTACATCTGCATTTTACCACGTGGACGACGTCTTTACTGCTTTTGACTAAAAAAAATCTAACTAAAATTAATAATGAAAAATTAAAATATTTATTTTCAGACGTAGATAAAAAAGCCAAAGCTCCCTTTAGTTGTTTTAACGTTTAATGGAGCCCGTTACTTACCGGTATTGTAAAGATTTGGATCGTTTTCTGTTGAAGAAACAGAACCAATGGCATATTACAATGTGCTGGTCAGTAGAGTGGATGCACTACAATGCTATAACTAGTTATTTTTAATAGAATATGAGTGCTGCGAGTACTCTTTGTATTTAATGTATTTGTATTGTTTTATAAAGGGAGGAAAGTAAATTAGTGTTGGATGAACATATTGAGGTTTTTCACACAGTCCCAGAAAATGAGAATTTAATCTTTTAAATATTTATTATTTTAAAATGGAGTAAATAGATATCTGAACAAAGATAGCTATAATGCTTCTGAAAAACAATTACTTTTCTTTAGTAAGGTGCCAAAATTGTTTGCTGAATTCTACTCATACAGAATTGTTACCACACAAATAACACACCTGTATTACCAAACAACTAATGTAACTCATAAACTTGTGACTTAATTGTAATAACAGATATTTGAAATATAAATTAACTCATGTAGGTTATTGTAAGTGTTCATAATTCTATAAAATAAAAAAGCACATATACGAAAAGAGATAATATGGGCAAGGAGATGACTTCTAAAATATTTTTTGATTAGTCTAGTTTTTTGTTAATGCATAAATACGGAAAACAATTTCTGCTCTCTCACAAAAGGCAAAAAACATTTACAGCAACTAGTGTATACAATACGTAAGGTGGACTTTGTCTATATTACAAACTTTGTTTCCTTAATCTCGGTTACTTGGAAAATTTCAAAGGCAAAACTGACAAACACGTAAAAAAACTATATGATATTTCAAACTTTGCGACAGTGTGAATCATTGAGCAATAAGAATCAACCAAGAAGCAAGAGAATCAAAACATAAGCTGTATAATTATTAAATTATTAAATGTATCCTAAATTACTACTATGTCTATTACTTACGTTCAGCTTCGGCATATTGTTTGCTGCGTCCAATCACACAGACCAAACACGCCAGAAGGAAGGGGACGACAAATAGTATGTGCGTCCTCATCTTGCAAGCTAGTGAACAAGACTGTGCAGCAAACACGGTTTCAACCGTATTTATACATGTTGCCCGCTTTTAGAAAACCAACCCCTCTTGTCAAGGTATGCAGAAATGCACTTATTTCAATAGCGCACTCAAGAGAAGTATTGCTCTGAATGAAATTAAAATTTCAGTCCTGAGTGCTCAGCCAAGTATAACATAAATAATTGCGTCAAATAACTCAATTTGTTGGTATTCAAACCAGTTTATTGACAGTTTAAATACTTTATTTGTGTACTAAAAACATTTTTAATCTTAAAATGTTGTTCTTCTTTTGTAATATCATATTACTATTATTCTGCCCCAGCGAAATTCGTTTTTTAAACAATGTTTCGGCGAAAAAGTTTTTAATTTAAAACGAAATTAAAAGTGTTGAAACTTTGACATTTAACATAGCTCTCTTGGTAAAAGAGTCTCGCTTTTTAAAGATATTCTTTAATATTCTTGTTAATGAAACAAAATTGTTATTATTCAAGTTATCTTTAGCAAAATGCTAACAATTATAAAATGGCTCTCTATGATCTGCGTCATCTAATTGCAATGAATTACTTAAACGGCGGCCGTTTGGCATGTTCAGATATTGTTAACTGATCAATCTAAGAATAAAGTTTTGAAATATGAAAAGATTTTATAATAATCAAGCTTTTTCACTAAGTCCAGGGATATTATCACCTTATTACGATCTAAAATTTGGTGCTTTTATATTTTGTGTTCGTGTCATTTGCCTTCTTATTTTTAATTCTAACTGCCCAGATCAGTATTTAATGAAAGTAGCCATCAAAATGTGCAGAAGTAATCCGGCAAACGCTTCGTGTTTAATGATAAAATTGGCAATAAAACATTATAATTTACAGTAACATTTTTTAACGCTAAACCTTGCTTGTTTGGAGTACATGATAATTATAAAAAGTGAAAATATTTTACTTATAGCTTCCTGTTAAAATGGCAACTCACTAGTCTCTTTGGTATATTATAACGTCTACCATCTGGCATTGAAGTTCATGTATATATAGAGTTATATTGTATTACAAATCTTGGCTAAAACCAGTCTTAATGAACGTTACCAAGTTAGTAAAAAGTCCATAATACTATTAAACGTGATTTTAATATAACTAACCCAATTGAAACTATTTTCTTAGCTCTTAAAATGTATAACTAATTTCTGTCGTTTTGAGACTTGATTAAAGTTAAAATGTTCCTCGATTTGAAATTATTATGATGTATTTTAAAATGTCAGATCAAACTTGTTTTTAATTAATGTTAGTGTTCCAAGTATAAGAGCTGGGTTTTATACCACTAAAAGATTTGAAAATAATTTTAGCAGATACTTAAGTTGAAACTCATTTCGGGTTACGACACTTACGTTTTAGTACAGTTGACTTGAAGCACTAAATGATACAACTTTTTCATGAAACAAATGAGACTTTTATAATTGGATGCTAATCAATAACGGAGGTTTTAAAGTCTTCCGCTAAGCCAACGACAAATTATTAGCTACATCAGTATAGTCAGTTTGTTTAGCAAATCTTTGATTTTTGGTTGCTCTTTCTTTCAGTTTTCACTAATTAGTTTTCCTTCTTTGATTCGATAAAATCACTCCACTCTCAGTCTCACCCGTTTTGTATAGAAATTGAGAATTTAATAAGGCTAGTTTCCCTCTTGATATTCTATAAAGTCAATACACTTCCACTAGTTTAATGTACAACTTAAGAACTACATTAGGTTAATTATTAAAAACACAGTCTGCAAAAAACGCGTTGTCACATGTATTCAAAAAAACAAATGATGCCTCAACATTTGAAACTATTTCTCACATATCTTAAATGCGATTTTGAAATTTGAAAAGCTCATATGAGTAAAAAGTAACTTATTTTCAGCTGAAAAACTAATACGTGTTTGGTTGCGGCTAATAAATGTTGAGTATATGTTTAGTGGCTACCCTTATACAAAGCTCAAAAATATTCTTATGGACAAAAAGTTAACCTATAGACAAAAATTTGTGAGTTTCATATCTTCAAACTTTATCCGAAATAACAAGTTGTACAGTATATATATATGGAGGATGGTACAGAAGCTTAAAATTACCTAACGAGTGCAATCTAAATCCTGTCTTTATCGGTTGTTTTTATTTTTTTGTTTTCGATTGTTTTTGTTTCTGTTTATTTTAAGATAGGTTGGTTAAACAAAACAAATTATGATTGTCACCTGCTTACAGGCTGCCAATTGTATTCCAGGTAGATGGATCTTACTAAAAAAAAACTTTGATACAAAAATTTGTGACGAAATGAACTACTTAACTTCGTTTACTAAAAACATACAAGTTCTAAAAACAAAGTTGACGTCCGTTACTTTTGTTCCTTTCATACACTTTATTAACGAGCTCAAATTAATGATGTGGTGTTAAGTGTATAGATGATATTGACAAAGTATTGGGACTTGAACTTGTTGAATGAAAAGAAGCGGGCTTTATTGATGACTGCGGTTATAGATACTTGAGATATTGTTATTTTTTCGGAATAGCCCGGTATTTTGAATAAATAATATACTTCGGCAAGATTAACAGAGACGCTCAGCTGGTAAACTTAGGCAATTGCAAAGCTAGATGAATGATTTTTATAAATGCTTTTTCACTAAAAAGTGGTTAGAAAAGTATTTTTTCTTCAATTTACAACTGGACTAATTTGTAGGCAGATAAAAAAATATACAATATTAACTTGATATAAATGTGAACAAATATAGTATTCTAGTCTATGTGACCAAAAGATTTAATTGCACTTTATAATTTCCTTTCTTGGTTAAATTATTAAAACGGAATTTAAAATTTTTATATGTAGAGCCTAAATATAGAGTAATCACAAGAAAACGGATGTCTTTTCAACCTGTTATACTGACAGTTATGTTTATTAATCAGGTATTTTTAAGAAACAAACCAGCTAATTTTTTTAATTCATAAAACAGGCTGTCCTTTAACAAGTAATTAATCAAAAAATATAGAATAAAAGTTGCTGTTTTTGTTATAACACATGATTAGAAAAACTTTGCGTCATCTTGGATGAGGACGTTAAACCGTTCGTCCAGGCTCCCGACTTTCTATCGAGGGATATATCTATCGCAATGTGCAGAATGATCCCGATGTTGTGTGGTCTGTCCCTTCTAACGTACTGAGAGCATTGTCAATAAATAAAATATTTGTGAGCCGCTGGAGCTGAGGATCTAGTTCTCACAACTGTTAGAAGAAAAAGAAGAAGAAGAGGAGGAGGAGAAAGCCGGAAGAAAAACAAGAAGAGGAAGAAAAAGAAATAGGCGGTGGCCAGTGATGTATAACTTCGGATTTCAACATACTGGCTTTACTGCTGATGATATTTTGTAGGAAAGTATGGTCTTTTTAGTTTACTGTCGAGTGCGAACTCTCTTGTTAGAAGTGCTGAAGTTTACAGTTATATTATTCATTTCATGGCTGCTCGTATCACTTCACACTTCAAACGTGCCACTTGTCACATAGAGTCAAGTAGAGTACATGGCTTAGAACTCTCATAAACACTTCAGTGAGAGCAAAGTGTTTGACGTTTGATACATTACGTTTCTGCATATCTATACATTCATAGATGACTTGAAACTGAGTAGTGTAACTACAGCAATACGATTACATGACCAGGTTACAAGATCTAGAAGTTGCTTTGTATTTTCAATTTAACATCTTTTCAAGTTTATTTCTTTACCTTTCATGTTCAGAGCTGACTGTTCATTGAATTTTAGTGTGCACTTCAAAAAAGAACGTGTTGTTTATGACGTCATAGATGTTCTATTTTTTTTGGAATGTGACATCTTGGGCAAATGTACTTTTGACTGCGTCGTTTCAAGTGGATCGTTTGTCAGAGCTTTTAGAAGTACTTTACAAACGACGACGAGTTACAATATGTTCGCTTAAATACTTTAAAGGCTATAAACTTGACTTTCAAACTTTATTTGTAAAAGGAAAATTTAAACACAGTGCCAAAGATATTACAGTACTTTAACATAATCGCCGGAATGACTTATAACAGTTCTTATTCTTAGTTTTAGTTAAGTTTAACTTTATGCAAATGTTATTTGTTCTTTTTCTGATCAAAGCACTTTAGCCAAAAGGCGTCACTTATGATGTCATTACTGATCAAGACTAAACTAAGGGACCATTGAGTGTTTATGCCTCGGGTTGGGACCGAAGAGAAATCAGTAGAATTCTTAAACCACTTACTCATCACAACTGCATGACAGGTACAAACTTTTACTATAAAATAATTACTAAATACCAATGGCCATAGTTAATGTAGCGAGATAACTAAAAAGGAGTCAACATGTTCTATCAATGTGCCAACATACACCTGATAGACTGATAGCTCATGGTGTGCAGACAGATGGGTCTACTTTTCTTGTTTCTATGCCTATATTTAACCATTTCACAGACAGAATTTTAGAATTGCATGCTAACATACCACAAAATCTAGAATACGGCTTTAAAACTTTAAAACAAGAAGCAAGCGCCTATCGTCAACAAGGCCTTATAAGAAGAAGCTATGAAATACTTGAAATTAAAGTTATTCATAAAGTTCTGCAGAAGCAAAAACTAAAGCCAACACCAATTGTATAGAATTGCATGAAGTCATGCTGATAAACAGTAACTGCTTTGCCATCTATTTTTAGATGCATTCTATATTACAGTTTACTAATAAAGGGCATTCACAGTTACAAGAGGTAACTCGCATTGATTTATTGTTAAGCATTTTTACTATAGAAATATTTCAGATATTATATAGGGATGGCGGGTCTGTAAAGCGTTTTTACTATAGAAAAGTTTTAGATATTATGTAGGGATGGCGGGTCTGTAAAGCGTTTCTACTAGAGAAATGTTTTAGATATTATGTAGGGATGGCGGGTCTGTAAAGCGTTTCTACTATAGAAATGTTTTAGATATTATGTAGGGATGGCGGGTCTGTAAAGCGTTTCTACTATAGAAATGTTTTAGATATTATACAGGGATGGCGGGTCTGTAAAGCGTTTCTACTATAGAAATGTTTCAGATATTATACAGGGATGGCGGGTCTGTAAAGCGTTGCTTACTAAAAATCTAATAATTTTGGTTGACTTTAGGAAGTTTAATTTTCAATTTTAAGAAGAATTGTTTGTATATTTGACTTTGTATTAGGAGTCTAAGATGCTGCCTTTTTTTAAGCTGGCTTGGTCGGCATTCTTTTTGACTTGATATAGGGTGTGGATACGTCATGATTACCCGTATTTAGATTTCATTCGTATGTGTAAGTGGTTGTGTCTAAATAGGTTGCCACTTCTCCATCTTGTAAGCTGTTTTGTGTAAGTTTGTTTTTTGTGATGTAATTATAATTTATCTGAACATTCGCGTTCAAGTTTTCACCTCCAACAAATACTTGAACTATTTCGAGTTTAACAATAAAAAAATATATACCGCCCTTGTACGCCATACTGCAGATCAAACGTTAGAACAGGGTGGTAATAAGGGAGATATAAATCACGTTGCTCGAAAAATAAAAAAACAGTTTCACGAGCCAAAAAAAATAGCTATTTTCCTATCACCAATGATAAAAAAAACAAAAAGAAAATGGAAAATCACGTTTCACGGGCTATTTCGAAACCGCGTTTCTTGAAAAACAAAACGTTCAATTCACATTTCACGCTTGGTCAACCAAAACGGTCAAACCTCGTTTCTCGAAATAACCCTTTACCCGTTAGTAGTGTTAGCATTAATTTCTAATTTTACCTAATACAACGATTATTTCAGTTTAGGTAATTATTTTAATTAATTGGTTAATGATGTGTTTTATTATGTACATGTAATCATCTCAAAGTACCAAGGGCAGAGTTTCTCAAATAGGCGAGATTGGGATATATTTATGACTGCAGTCAATAGCCACTTAAGACATAGCATTTGATACTTAATTACTATATTACCGATTTTAAAAGTCGAAATAAAAAAAGTAGCAAGTTAAGGTGTACCACATATGTAGTTTGTCAATGCTTTGTACAACAATTACGGTATCACATCCTACTATAACTAAAAACCACTTTTCTAAAGATTCTTAACCAAAGTCAAAGAGCAATCACAAAAATGGTATTTTATAAAAAACCTACATACAGCGAACGAGTGAGATAGCGAATGTGAACACGAGAAGATAAATTCCATATCTCCAAGTGTCCATGTATTATTATGTTTATTATATAAACAAGAATCAGCCATTTCATAAACCAAGACCATGCCATATAGTCGAGAACCCGATAAATACTTCAGTGTAAACTCGGAGCTCTACAAAGTACAGAAAAAAATACTCATCTCCTTTCTTCTTTCTCACAGAAAGTAGGAATCTGCTCAAATAATTCTTCAGTTCTTCTGGAGGTATCTCTTCAACTTGTCTATTCTCCTTTTCCTTTGGCATGAAAGAACTCAGTAGAGCCATGTCTTTTTTCGTCTTTTTTCGCGTGTTACTGTTCTCTTCGTTGTCAATAAATTTTTCCACTTCTATAATGTCAAACGTATCAAAACTTTCTGCCATGTTTGCTGGTAATTTTCACAAATTATAAGCGGAAAACAACCGCAGAAACTTCTTTCGCAAACTTATGAACGATTGAAAACGATCCTCGCCAATCAAACACAGCAGCAAAATCGTCAAAGCTGCAAGCTGCCGGCGCGTTGTAATTTTCCCGCGCCTGAGAGAAATGACGTCACAAGTTACTATAATGTGATTGGATTATAATTTCACATGTAAAATATCGTATTTTTACGTGTGTTCAGATACCACATTTCTCGGTGGTAGAAATCCTTGTAAAACACTGTAGTTTATATGATTATAATATATAATACACAATAATAATATAAGTTTTGTCTTCTAATGCAAGTTAAAAGTAACACAGCATAGCATAACTAGAATGGATGTCAATATCCTAGCTGTTCCTTGTGTATACCCACTTTCTCGTATCGATGAAACTCAGTCTTAATGCATTTTCTGTCCATTAAATTTTGTGATAACTACTTATAATTAATATATATTTGTTTTGTTTTCCCAGATACTGTAAAGCAACAAAGTAACTTCTCGTATTTCTGCTAGATGATTGAAGACCGAGAAAAAATAATAAAGTTAGTGCTGAAACATGTATGATGTAATTGAATGCAACAACATGCAGCAAAATAGTAAAGTTTAATTTCACGGTTTTTCAGTTTTCAGTATTCGTCGCTATTATTCTTTTATTATATTTAAAAATTTAGTAGTTTTTCTGGTCTTCAGTTCATAGTTGCTTTTAGTAGCTGAAAGTGTTTTAAATATAAAACTATCATTTCAAAATAAACTTGAATAGAAACCGAAAGTTTGCATCTCATATTAAATGCATATATCAGTCACTAAAAAATCTGTACCGGTACCTTCATTCATTCTCGAAGAAATGCCATTGTTGAAACGGCTACTCACTGCCAATGTTTTTGGAACCCAGTCTACTGGAAATAAAAGTTGCCTACTGTAGTCCCCAGAGGCCAAAGTTATGCACCAGTTAATAGAACAGAACTCCCTCCCCCCTCCCCCCTCCCCTTATCCCCTTTCATTCCTCGGGCGAGTGTCATCGGCTCTCTATTTAGGAATGCTAAAGAACTCTAAGGAATGCTAAAGAAGGTCCTAACAAAGATTCTTAAATATAATTATCAAAGAATTATCACTAATTCTATTTTTTGAGATTTACTTGCTATAAACTTTTGCCATGATCCCCACTAGGGGAGATGACGCCATATGACGCATTTTGCTAAAAATTTGGTACTCCTCACATTTGGTTTTAGATCAGTATGCCAAATCCCCCACACCCTGGCCCTAGAGAGGGACGAGGGGGTCTGGGGACAAGAATGTCAGATATTGCTTTATTACATTTGTTTCCTCTACAATTCCAATTAACTCCAATCGGTTTGCTGAGAAATTTGTTGTTTCATATGACATTTTTAATTGAAGTAACCGTGGTCTATAAAAGGGAAGGAAAGAGGGAGATGTAGATGGATAGTTGTGTCAATTTACGGTGGGAAGACGGCATTACAGTCTATTCTGTGGCTAAATGTAGACACCTTACAAAGAAAACTTCGTTTTGTCACAAGCTTTTTTTTCTCAGAATAAAATATCTTCTGAGTCCCTAAAGGGAATAGAACCTATGACCTTCTGATTACCATCTAATTTACTTATTGGCAAATGACATTTTCGCGATCCCTTCTTTTGAGCTACTAAATAAACAAAGGTTTAACATTAATTCTGAGCCAGTAAGCGATTTTAACTTCTGAGTTAAAAGCTAAAACTTAAAACAACAAAAACCACCCTAACTCTACTCCACGGTTTGGCCAGAACCTGCACGCATGCGCACAACCTGCTTCACCCAGGTATCAACAAAGCAAGTAACTGGAGCAACCGTGTACAGCTGTTTCGTCCTTGTACG
>JAOTRI020070359.1:0-16802 GCA_028564885.2 Zoanthus sanctaehelenae
TCTTTTCCGCCTAAGCCAACTCAGCTTTCCATCCTTCCGGGGTAGGTAAATGAGTACCAGCGTCTGCTGAGAGCTAACCGGTGATGAATTAATGTCCCGCCCAGGGGTAGTGAAAGACTCTCATCCGCTTAACACTATACAGAAGCCGGAGATAAGCGTTCGTCCCATGAGCCACTAGGCTCGTATAAGGATTTAGCTTTTTATAAGAGCAACTTGAGGCTTAAACAGCCAATAAACGAAAAACGATGAGCGTCAGTAAAATTTACTGATTATTTTTTAAAAAAGGTTTATTGAAGCTTGTAAATACTGCTTACCTTACTTTAATGTATCTATACCTGTTTATCAAAATTTGTAAAACATATCTTTTGAATAACCTAAATCCTGTAGATAGTTTATCATGTCCTTGTCAAAGGATCTAGTGCCACATATCAAAACCATGACTCCATCCTGGGGTTTGGGCATGCGCTGTGATATCACTTCTTTGTCGATTCTCCCATAGTAAACGCGGTCACCATATCTAACCTGTTTCTTGTCACACAAATGTTCCTTTGTGAGGGAATGAAGAAAAAAGATCAAGCTTTTAGAAAATTGATAAATGACATGGAAACATGACTACACTTCTATGAATTATAATTCTGTGAGTAAAAGATATAGCAAATATGATTTGAAACTTGGTGAGGTTTTTCGCTGATATAAAAAGAGTTCCTGGCTTGGGAGGCTTGAGTGTTTTTTTAGATCTATAGTTTCTCACTTACTATACATACAGACGTGGTTGGCACATTTTTGTTTTCCGACCACTTCAGTTATTTTGCAAGATTTGAACAGTCGTGTGACCTTTTTTTCCGAGTCTATGCTAACTTAGTTTTCCAGGTAAAAGATAACCGGTGATGGATTAGTAACCTGTCGAGGGGGAGCCAAGGACTCTCATCCACTTAAAACGACAGAAACTGGAGGTAAGCGCGCAGGTTTCATGAGCGACTTGGCTAGTAAAGGATTTAGCAAACATTATAAATACTACTAAAAGTTTAACATTACAGAAACTGGAGATAAGCGCCGGCACGATGGGCCACTTTGCTAATAAAGGATTTAGCTAGATAACGGTTACATACTAGGGAACAGGTTTCAATTATTTGATAACAGTAATGATATTGAGAAAATGAGACCGGGACATTAATTGATACTCTGGTTCTGAAAGGCTGAAAATAATTCTTATTGGCTTGAGTTCAATTTTGTGACAACTGCAAAATTTCATCATCCACCCACTATGAAAAAAACTGAGATGAAAATCTCCATCATGCTTGCCCACTTTAAGGGAAAAACATAAAAATCATAAGAATAATTATAGTTTATACGTTATTTGAGGATGCTGAACCACTCGATAGGTTTCTGTGGATTTGCAACCGTGTTTCAAGGTCCTGGTCTCTTTTTACCCTAAATACAATGAACTTGGTCAAATGGAAACTTTCACGTCGTTTTTTGTGTGGTGCTTTCTGATTATCGATTGGTTAAACTTTAAAGCTCGCTCTGGTTCTTGGCGCAATTTCAGAATGGCATAATAATTTATATTGAAAGGGAATAAGATATAAAAGATAGAAATATACCTAAATGCTAACGTGTGATAGCTTTCATTCTCTGCGCATCATCAAGTAAGCTTTCGATTGATTACAATGACGTTTTGTAATTTAAGGGTTAGTTACTTGAAGTAAGTAGTTTGTTTACAAATATACCCGCAACAAAAAGAACGAGAAATGTAAATAATAGACGAGGCGAAGCCGAATCACTAATTAGTTTTAAGAATTCTTCTTTTTCTATTGTCGGAAACCTTTGTCCGCTGCTATTGACAACCGAAGATTACTCTATGTTCCAAGTATTGGAGGCTTTTCGTTTCGCTTGCAGCAAATGCGAAACGTGGTTCTTTATTCGCCTGTCCCAGGCGATCGTCACCATCAGTTGTCAGTTACCCCCGAACTTAACAATAACCTCACCTCTTTCTAGTATTCAAATTCGTTTTTACAATATTAGAAACAACTTACTGTTAACCAGCTCGAGATCTCAAACATTCAATACGTAAGCCTATCTCTCACAGGGTAAAAAAAGAACAATAGACAGGAAACCCGAAAACCCTACAGATGTGCGACGTTTTAAAATCGAGACTTTAGAAGTAAAAAACTTAATTGATTTCTGCATGTTTCAAACTTTAGTAAACATGATACTTAATATAATTATGTAAGAAAGTATCGAAAAATTTTAGTTTTTAGCAGATAAAACTTAGAAGTCCAACGGATTTCTCAGTTGCTATCCCTTTGAAACACGTTTAATGACCATCTTGGTTTGAAATTCAAATTTTGAGAAGTGTCATATGTGAGCGTACCTATACCGCTTTTATAGTACGGTTTCTTGATTAAGTTGGCAAAATTTCCACACCGTTAGGACAAAATGAAATGAAACGCCCAACCCCACAACGAAAATGTCGGGGATTTTTTAAATTATATTTCAGTTTGTATTTTCAATGCCAAGAGAAGAATCAATCGCCCATGTGTCACTTTAAAGGTAATCATAGAAGAAACTCGACTAAGGGGAACCGAGTTAATGATTGCAATGGGCGATTGTGGGCTCTGAAGCTCGGAATTTGTCAATATTTCACCAGTGCCTGCTGGCATCCAATGACTCAAGCAAGGAAGTATTTCCAAACTGCAACATTGAAATAAGGTATGAGTAGAGAGGCCAGTTATGATACGATTATTACATTTCATTTTTTGTCCAGGATTGCAGGGGTAGCCAATGTCACTACCCCGTCTTGGCCAAAATACCCTGATACTTTTAATCAAACAAACTACATTTTAAGAAGACCATACCTTACTGATAGCAAATGTGACTTCAAAATTCCAGTGCTGTTTCATTTCGTCAAGAAAAGCTTTCATCAATATGTCATTATATGTTGAGATTGCATAAACAAGATGTACAAACGTGTTTTCGTCATCGTTCATGATAACTTCTCTGATGACCTGCACCATTGGAGCAATCCCAGTACCTGCTGCTAACATTCCCAAGTGTCGGTACTGAAATAGGAGGAACTTTTTTAGATATTAGCGAAAACTTCACCGCAACTTTCAAACTTTATTATCATATCAGGCTTGTACTTATAATTATAATCCGTAGAAATCAAGTCACTATCTATCCATCGCAAATACTGCAATCGGATTAGCTACCGTACTTGCTACCTATCGCAAATATACTGCAATCTGATTGGCTTTAGCTAGTACTTGCTCTCTGTCAGCTGACAGATAAAGCCAGCAGAATTTAAACAAATATATCTTTGCCTGTTTTTTTAACGTTTCGGAAGGGGAAATAAACGCAGTCCCAGACATCTAAAATAGCAACAAAACATATCACGCACTTTTTTTATAAAAAAAAAAGCGATTATTCGTATTAGCCTGACAAAACATCGGCCTCATATACTCTTAATAAATTATTTTTGTCTTAGCCCGATTACAGTCAGAGTCTTACAACATATTATCGGCCATAATATTCTTAGAGATGGTATTCATGAGGGCGTTTGCTACCCAAGG
The DNA here is from genome assembly GCA_028564885.2 of Zoanthus sanctaehelenae. Lineage (NCBI taxonomy): Eukaryota > Metazoa > Cnidaria > Anthozoa > Zoantharia > Zoanthidae > Zoanthus > Zoanthus sanctaehelenae. The sequence goes on from JAOTRI020070359.1 coordinate 3,570, forward strand.
TGTGCACTATTATTCTTATTCTTTGAAATCATTATATTGTTACTTTGGATGACTAATGAATTACATTTCAGTTTATTCAATAATAACAAATTGACAGCATTACAGAAAGTGCTATATACAGGCGTAAAAACCTTCAGGGATCCAGATAGTCGTAAGTAAGTTTTATGATGTCATGTCACAAAGACCTTTTTTCTTCGAATAGACCAATCACAGTGCGTTAACCGTGTGACGTCAAAAAGGCAGCATGTTAAGCAGACAGCGGCTAACTCGGTTCATTTTATCAATGACAAAACAAGATTGCCGAGAAACATTCCAATAAGCAAAATAAAGTTTTACGATAAATTGTATTTGTTCGTATGAGATATTTTTTTAAAATGGCTGCACCAGTTGTCAGCCCTTGAACAGTTCAGTCCAGTCTTATTCATCACTCGTGTTTTTGTATTGCTCGTTGGCACTTAGCGATAGCTATTACTTGTCATTAAATGAAAACTAAATTGAATACCTTATAAGTTTGTCTTATTCAAAAAATCAAATGCAACCAAAAATGCTAAGGATGAAAAGTATTTTTAGGTACCTAATAAACGGGGGGTGGGGTCTTTATAAGCGAAGGGGGTCGGAAATATTTCAAAATTTTAATAAACGGGGGACGGGGAGTCTTAATAAACGGGGGTCCTAATTTCAAAAAAGCTTAACATTTCTAAAAACATGAAAACACAAGAAGAAAGTTTTTAATTCAAAAGAACAAAGTAGTTTTTTTTATCAAAATAAGCTAAAAAATATTAAAAATGCACAAGTTTTTAAAGAGGTTCCAAACACGCTGCCAACCTCAGGGTCGCTCTCAAAGAAAAAAAATTGCAAAACCATCCTTTATTCCTTGAAAATTAATAAACGGGGTTCCTAATTGATGAGGTACCTCCCTTTTATTAGGTACCTGAGAGTACTGGTCAGTAATGGTTGTTAAAACGCAGAATATAATTGCAACACCTGATTTGCTTTGTACACAAAGTTTCCAAATGGTCCTCGCCATTCGATAAGGTCGCCAACTTTCCAAGATGAAACAAAGGCAGACATCTTTCCTTCTTCATACAACTAAATGTATACAAAAGGGAGACAAAGACATTGGGCACATCTAATTTATCAGAAGCATATTCACCTAAATTTCTAATTTCAGCAAAGCGGGGATTAAACTTAATTTTTAGTCAAGAAAACTTTGGTTTAATATCACTAAATGCATACGGCTTTGACTCTTTAGTGACATATGCACATGCATCACTGCACTTCTTGGATAGGGTGGTTTCAAACTTTCCATGGCAAAAATTGTGGAAAAGTGTAGACAATTTGTGACATGATCTGTATCAATTCTACAACCTAACACCAGTCTCTGTAAGGGAATGCTGCTGCATTTCTTGATTATACAACAAATTACAAAGGTGATAGTGACAAAATAATGAAACAAAGATTTTATAGGGTCTGCACAACAAGCGATGAAACCCTGTTTTTTTTAAAAAATATGGGGAAAAGTGCTAAAAATCTTTTGAGGGTTATGGCAACAAAAGCATTAAATCACATCAATTTTGTTATAATTACTGAGGACCAAAGTCCATTTTCCTCACTCCCTTATTGAATGAGAGACCTCATAGGCACATAAACAAGTTTCACTGTTTCTCAGCAATCAGTTACTCAACAGGCAACACTAATGCTACAGACCAGTAATTGACAGAACCGGAAGTTAATTCTAATTCATTGTAGTTTCATTTGCAAAGGTTCATAAAACCCAAATTTGGATAACTAAATTGCTACTTTTTGTTTTTCTTTGATTGTTGGTATATAACAAAAATATTTATTGACCTTAATATCAGGAAATAGTACGATTTGAGGTCCCCTATTGGCCATGTTTTCTTAGGCTCTGCCCTTGGTCTCACTTAATAAAAATTAAATAATATACTACTCTTGAATATGGTTTAGATATTGGGCATTTCCTGGGTCAGGCTGGGACACTACATTGCATAAAATGTGGTATACTGTAGAACATGCCACTGATTTTTGAAAAAAAAAACGTTTTCATGTCTTTGGCAATGTTTGACTGTACCATATAATTACTGAACATCAATTATTTTGTACTTTACCTTTATAAGAACTTCGAAACAACTATGGCAGTTGAGAGGGCTAATGGGAGTGTACTTCCTGTGAATTGCAATGCCATCACAATAACCTCTACAATTTTCAAAAACAAAAAAATTAAATTATAATATTAATATCTGTCTAAAAGTTTTGCATAAATTATGGTGTTTTTGAGTAACTTACAGCAATGACCAACTCTTTTTCTTAAATCTATCTTAATGTCAATTAGATTCTGGGTTTTCAGTTGGAGGTCCCATATTAATTCATACCTACAAGTAAATAGACCCTTTTCATGCCTGCTGAATTCAGATGTGACAAATTAGATAAATTCCTTTTTTCAGTAAATGAAGCATTTTGCTATATCATGCTAAGTGTAAAATTACTACAAAACTTGTTGTAAAGAACAGAACAATCACCTTGCTGCCTCAGTTTGTAGATCAGTGGTTAGAGCTAATATAGTTAACTGGTCTATTAAAACAGAGGTTGAAAGTTTAATGCTCTTCAGATGCTAACAACTTTTTCCAAATAGTAGAATTACCTAGAATACTTAAATTATTAAAAATAAGAGCAAAACACTGTGCTGCCAAAATAGCTCAGAGGTTAAAGCACTGGTCTTGTAAACCAGCAGTCAAAAACTTGTTCAATTCTCTTCAGAGGCTAAAAATGTTTTCTTTTTCTGAGGTATAAAACTAAAATTAAATTACTATAATTACATTAAATAAACTAATATTAAAAACAGGAACAGAACAAATATTGTACTGTCTCTATATTATTAGCTCAAAGGTTAAATAATTAGTCTTATAAATTGGGTTCAGGAGTTCAATTTCCTTCTGGAGGCAAGCAATTTTTTTTTTCTACATAAAAAAATTAAACACTTAGTTGATAAAAACCAAGAATAAACATTAACCATCATGCTATGACCTCTATAGATCAGCTGTTAGAGATACAAAAACATCTCACTGCCAACTATCAGAAATTTAAACTGGTTTATGACAATCGCAGACTGCAAACTCAAACTAAACCCTAACTCTAATCCAAACCTTAACTGTTTAGGATTAACGTTAGGGTTTGGGATAGAATTTATTATAATTATTTAGTGTTTGGGTTTGTGGTCTGCAAATGCCATACATCAACTTTTAACTCACTTCAAGACTATATGCTGTCCCACACTCAGCTTCATCACCTTTGCCTCTGGCAAGCCAAACTTGTAAATATTTGTGTTTTTAGTGACTGGTGTTATGGACTGTAATGAGAACTGTCTGTACTCTGATGTACTTATAGCATTTTCTAATCCGTCTGTAGCATCAAAATTACCTTCTGACAACTTTTGACATTGTAGTTTCCATTTTTTAAGTTCCTCATCATAAATATCAAAAACACATGGCATACATCCACTACCACAGCAATCATCCACTGAAGGTTCATCTGGAGGATCAGGCATCGTAAGGCTTTTTATAGAAATTACATCTTCTGACATTACGTTTAACTTAAACTAATTCGTATACACTTTAATTAAATATTTACAAAGTAAGAACTTAATAGGCAACAAAACGATTTCATTAAAGATTATAAAATTAAATGTTTAAAATATTTCAAAACGTATAGAACGAAGATAATATGCGTAGCCCAATAAATTTTTCTTTAAAAAGGATTTAAAAGTTTGAGAAGTTGTCAGTTTGATAAATCTTGTCAATATGCAAACTCTGTTTCAGTCACAACAGAGGTCATATACGAAGATTTACAAATCTAGTTATACTTTATAAGTTAAAATTGATATTTTCGTTTAAAATAGACAAAACACTGAGTATGGCCTTGTTGCTTTTGTTGCCGTTAAAAAAAAGACGTGCCAAAATAGCGTTTGAAATATAAAACTGATTGAAAGAAAGACCTAAAGCTTGTGTTCCTTTGAGCTTAGGCTCCTAAAAAAAGTTTAAAAAGATTTAAAAGTGTAAGAGTTAAATATAGTTTTAAATTCAAAACAAAGCCTTGCAAGTTTAAAGTTCTTTCACTTCTCGTTTTCCAAAGGAATTTTCCTTATCATAACCGGTTCCACGGGACGAGTTACAGTTGAATCTATTCCGAGCATCATCGAGGTCCACCATGAAAAGCCCTCTTCACATAACCGCTTGGATCCAACACTCTGAATAGTTTGCTTTCTCTTTCGATCTCCGTAATATACACTCTTTGCTGGTATGTAATCTTCACTCATTATAAACTTATAAAGTCATTATCGACACCATCTCAGCACCACCACCATTTTGTTTATAAAATTTCCAAAATATGAGTGAGACTGGAACCGAGAGTGCCATTGATGTCGTCCCCAGAGCCCAAACGCTGTTTTAGACGGCGACGAAACTCCGTCATTTCAGGGCCTGTTGGTTGGGGCCAAAGGTTTGTTAGTCGCTTTTTCTTCGTTTTCGGATGACATTGCGAAAGACTTACTACTCAATGTCATAAAAAAAGAAGCAAAAGCGACTAACAAACCCTGGGATAGTTCTTATAAAAAAGTGTGTATTAGTTCTGGTGGATCAGAATAATATTGGTAAATTGACACAAAAGCGGTTTGGAGCATAATCATCTCGATTATGTAATGAACTATTAAAATCTATATATGAATTTTATTCTTTGCTGCCTTTGTGCGTATCCTTTAAATCCTTAAAATCATGTAATTTTTTGCACTTTTAATTTTGCAAAATAATTAAAAATTAATAGATAAAATAAAATAAATAAAATAAAATATTAAGTCAACGCCGCTCTTGGCAGGAAATCATAGCTGGCTAATTAGCTTTTTGTTTATTCTGACGGTTCCCCGCATCAAAACTTTGAAATAAAAAAACGTCTTTATTTAGTTAATTCTAATTCTGCTATAAGTGGAATGCAAAGAAAGGCTTGTTATTGTTAAGAGCAGTGCTCAGCGAGTCAAAAATGTGGAATATGTTTTACACCGCTTCATTTTTAAGTATTTGGCATAACACTCTCTAAAAATCTCTAAAAATAGATTAAACATAGCTCTTTTTAAAAGCCATTAACCCAGAAATAGGTTTTGTAACAAATCAATAAAATCACTTGACACTTAAAAGAAAGTGTTTTAAAAGATAAGACTGAAAAGTCATTATATATTTTTTTAAATAAAGAGTATTGATAGATTCAAAGTATAAGTGTAGTGTGAAAATAGTACTGAGTGCAAATAAACAGAATAAAATGCAAGGCTGGCACTACGACCATTTTAAAACTTTTTAATTGCAAATATTTCGAATAGTAGAACTAGTATCTTCAGTGGTAGAGTGAAAATGAAAGAAAAAAACGGCAAAGGAAATTTGAAAACATACCAAGTAAATAATTTTAAAAATAAAAGTAACGCACAGTATATTATATGAGTAATAAAATGAAATTAAAAATAAAACTGTCAATGAAAATATGTATTTTATTTACTCATATATCATACTGTACGTTACTTTTATTTAGTTATTTAACTTAAATATGTTTTCAAGTTTCCTTAGCCATTATTTTCTTTCACTTTCACAGTAGCACTGACGGAAAACTAGCTCTACTATAAGTCGAAATATTTACAATTAAAGTTTTGAAATTGTCGTAGTGCCAGCCTTGCATTATATTCTGTTTATTTGCACTTCAAGTGACGTCGACTGGCTCACGTATCTCTGCCACAAAAGATCTTACAAGAATAACCATTGGTTTTCATTGTCGTGTTGTGTATAGTTCTCTGCACTCAAACGGATTTAGTACTGAATGTAATTCTCACAGCCACAAACTGATTTATTACATATAGGCACATATTGCTTTTGCAATGCTTTATCCACTTAAAGTTTAAAAAAGATTTCATTCTGCAAGACTAAGGGATGTAAAAATTTTCAGTGGCGTAGGAAGCGGGAAGGGGGCACGGGGCTATTGCCCCCCCCCACTTTTAAGTGAGGGGGGACCATCATATGTTTTGCCCCCCCCCCCCTCACTTTTGACCATAGGAAAAATATATATGTGATATATAATTTTAGGAAATGCAGGAGTAAGTCACCATTTCTGGGACTTCAAAGTCCACGTTACATAGGCCTATATAACAAATTTTAATTAAACATGTTACTCAAAAATGAAAGAGTGACAAATGTGTAGCCAACAGTTATTCATACTTATAAGAAAACCAAACTTGTTGCAATTGGTGCATATGTTGTAAAGCAATTTCATCACAACTGTAACATGTTGCTGTGAAGCCAAGTGTCAGCATGCGCAGCAGTGTATACAATGGAGAACAAAGGGAATCAGGTAGATCTCCCATTTTAATTTGTTACATTGCACATCGTCAAATGGAAAATTGAAGAATCAGGGCAGTACATATAGCGACGGGGGGCAGTTGCCCCCGCCAGGAAAACCAATTTGAATTTCCTTCCTACGTCTCTGATTTATTTTTAAAATCATCAGTATGTTTAACTCGTTTGCTAGTAGTTTTACCGGAACGAAAGACGGGAAATAAAGATTAGAGTTAGAAAAACTTCGCTTCGCGTCTCAATATATATCCACAACTAAACGTCTTTTCTTTGAGGGATAGCTGTTAAATAAACTCAGAAGAGATAAAAGTCCAAAAAGCCTATACTCGATTATAAAAGTAAAGAACAAAACAATAAAGTTAACCATAGAAAATGATCATTCAAAAAATATTTTAATTACAATTAAAAGAGGCGCTTTTATGTACCTGTAAATTATAAATTAGTCAGTAAAAATACCAGCAAAAAATTCAAACTTATTCTACACAGAACTTTGTTTTTATGCTTTCCTGAAAGTATGAAAATTGTGATAAAACAAAGTCACGCTTTTTTTAGGGGGGAGGGGTAGGAGTGGTTAATGTGTTTGCACCTCCTCCTAGATCCTGTAAGAGCTCTACGTATGTGCGGGCCTGTTAAAGTTATATGGTTACAACTTGAATTATGACAGCATATTCAGAAGCAATGCGCATGCGTGTAGGTTCTGGTCAAACTATGGAGTAGAGATTGGATGGTTTTTGCTTTTTTAAAAAGTTTGATATTTAGAAGCACTTTTATTTACTTGCAATGTCAATTACCTGCAATGTCAATTAGGAATTAAAATAAAATCTTACCTGCCAATCAATCAAAAATACCTTAAACTAAATGTTTGTTTAAAGCGCATACTGGAACTTACATTATCAGTTTTTTCATGCTGTCCTGAAAGTATGCGAGTTATGACAGAATCACTTCATGTTCATGTCTGAGAGGGTTGGTCGCAATTGCAAATCCCTTAGCAAAATTTACTTACAATCTCTGTTTTATGTCAAGAGATAGCAATTCAGAAAAACGCTATTAGCCTATTTATAAAAATTCCAAATATAACACATCTTTTCAATAGTTTCATGACAGAACTAGAAGGCCAGATATTGAACAGACAGCCTGTGAAAGACTTCATATGCAAAAAAAAAAACTATGATAGCTTTTGTATTTGTTCCAATTGGCGTCGAAACTAAGGGTTCGTTAAAAAACTTTGTAGTTGCATAGCTAGCTGGGACAGACCATTTATGAATGGCAAGCTGATGATAATGGTGAATAAATATGTACAAGTCTGTGTGATTTTCCATCAAGTTTAAGCGCTTAAGAATATATATATAAGAAAAGTTGACACGCAACGATTGCGAAAATAGATTTTACGAACGTTAACTATATTTCGATCGGCCACAACCGGTCCTCATCAGGTTTTTGTAAACGCTTATTAAAAGACTTAAGATACTCATATATATATAAAGCTCTGTTAGTTATGTTTATATTAATGAAAAAGAAACATATCTGAAAATCATTTCGTAGGAAGAAACTTGACTTTTGAGCTATCTGCACTAATTGCCAATAAACTGCGCATTCAAGATGTCAAATATTTAGTAGTAAATTCATAAGGGGGGGGGAGGGTACTCGCCTACATGATGGACGTGGCCCTATATTACGGTAATATCTATGACATCATAATTAACAAAACCCTCAGTACAGATGTGACGCCAGTCGGCCATAAACATGCAAATGGAAATGATACATTTAGGCAGCTTTTAACACATGTCTTCTTAGGGTCTTTTGACTCAAAGGTCTGGGGTAGGGTATTAACTCAAAACATTCATAGGTCTGGGATAGGGTCGGGGTTTTGAGCTTAGGGCGGCACATCCCTACCCCCAGGGCCCTGTTGTTCAAAGGCTGGATTCAGCAAAATTTGAAACAAAAAATTTCCTCTTTAAGAAAAGGTAAACATTCATTTATGAATACTGTTTAGAATTTTCTTGAAAAAGTTTTGTTAATTCCAAAATTACAGGTAAGATTTCTTCTTGTAAAATTGAAACAAGATCATAGGATAAACATTTAACCCTGAGTTAATGCTAATCGGCTTTTGAACAAATGGGCACTGCCACTGGAGTAAAAGATATTTGATGTGAAAATCAATTAAAAACATTTATATCTTATATCTTTGAACCCCATTTTCAACCATGTGCTTGATGGCGACCATCTTGTTGTTTTACAATGATTCTCGTTTATGGATGTAAAAAATGGGCATTGAGTTTGACGGCAGATCTAGAACTTAATTTTGCCCTTTCATTACGTAGCAACTTCCTGTACGTCTTCCTTACAAGACACTCTACTTCTGTTCCGAAATTTATTATCTGCTAAGCCGATTTTAAAAACTATTAAAATCAATCAGTCATAGTTCTTAGGAGTCTGTTTATATAATGTTATGCTGTTGCTGTAACTCGATTTTTATCATTTTATTGTTTTTTGACATTGGTTTTAAGTTATTCGTCAACACCTTGTCATTATCCAGTCAGTCAACGGGTAGTGAGTAATTTTACAAGTATGAATAAACTATTTGGGAGATCAAATTTGCAAAGGTCAAAACAGTAGTGTAATGATCACAGAAACAATACTGGTTATATCTGATCGGAAAGATCGATATCTTCCTTTCTTACCTCACTCGTTCTGTCGTTTGGAAACAGTTGGAACTAAATTGGAAAAAGAGAAGAAATTGAATGAACGCTGAAGGTCACATATACAAGTTTCTTAGCCGCGTAACTGTTAAGTTTCAAAACTTGTGCTTTTAAATTGCCCAAAGGATTTACAAATTGACTTACAAATTTGCTTCTGCGTATGGTTTTATAAGGCTTTGCTGTTCAACTCTCGAAGAGACGTCTTAACACGTTTACAAATGTAATTCTTGTAAAAGTTACTTTAATTGAAAACGTAAACAAGAACAACTGTAGTGACAAAAACAATGGAAGAGAGACTTTCCACCGCTGTTCGCTTTGGATGGTATAGTTTCGTTTTCACACTTGGAGTGATTGGAAACGTGTATATCGTCTGTACGATTCTCCTCACTCGTAGGATGAACTCCGCCATAAACATTTTCATGGCAAATCTTGCAATAAGTGACTTAGGAATACTGCTAATATGCCTCCCGGTACATATTATGATCGAGTTTTTCTCGTGGCCTTTTGGAAAATATGCATGTCGGGTGATGCTTCCGCTAAACGATGTCTTCTTTGCTGTTTCGATATTGACAATGACCATTATTAGCTGGGAGAGATACCGCGTTCTCGTCACTCCTTGTAAAAGAAGTCCGGGAGGAAAAGAAGCGAAAGTTGTTATAATTGTAACGTGGATTGTGGCTTTTCTTGCGGTCGGTTTTCCCTTGTCATTTATTACAAAGACATCATCACACGTGGATCCGTTCTGGGGAGGACAGAGGATTATCTGTGGTCCGATATGGGGAAGTACTTTTGAGAGAAGAATGCATATCGGATTTGTTGTGGTTTGTATTGTTATACTGTTAATCTTGACCGCGTTCGGGTGTTCGAGGATAATCTGGGTGCTGAAACAGAAAAGTTCGAGGATACGCAAACGAGCCGGTCATTTCAATCTGCCACAAACATCCCATAGAGACAGCGACAATAGGCCGAGAGGAAGTGTTGATTCGATTTCTTATCGACAAGACTTGCATCTGCTGCTATCACACAAGAAAATCATGAAAATGGTTATGATTATTGCAGCAGTGTTCTGGATTTCCATACTGCCTCTTCCAATTTTTGTACTTATTTCTGATTTTGAAAACTTAAACTTACGAAATCCCGATATCGATTCAATCTATACATCGTTTATTGCTATGTTTTTTACCAATAGTGCTTTTAACCCCTTCGCTATTTATTTTCTGAGCTCAGATGTGAGGCAAAGAGCATATCGTGGGTTTTTGAAGATTAGAGCGCCATTAATGTAGAAAATACTTTATATTCGTTTTGGAGCATTGAACTATTCGACTGTGTTAGATTCATAACCGATGGACCCAGCTCTCGGTGACGCATACCTTTACGTAAGGCTGCCATGTTTAAAAAAACTAATAAATAAACAGAATCTAAATAAATAATTAATTATATAAAATATATTTTTTTTATATAATCGTAAATTATGTTTGATGGTTTATAACATTCCCAAACGATTCACTCTTGACAATCAAGTACAACAGTTACTTCCATAACTCATAAGTTGCTGTAACAGAGTTTTTTATTTCTTAATAGCCAAGGTTAATCAATTAGGTTTTCTTTCCGCGGTTGAATAAATATGGTAAAGAAAAAAGCATAAATTGTGAATTAACTTAGAAGTAATATAAACTTGAAACAGATCAAGTGTCAGATCGTCAGGCTTGGTCCATAGAGTGACAAAAATATCGTTCGTTGTAAAATGCACTAGATTTACAAAAATATAACAAAACTTTGAAATAGAATATTAGTTTTTCAATATTCTTTGTTTCCCACGAAAATCGTAAACAAAGATTCGGTTTGCAGAAACTAATTCTTTTTGCTGAGTATCAATGGAATGTGGAAAAACCTACGTGACTAACAAATGCTTAAAGATACGTTCGGCTCCATTCTTTCAATAATTAAAAACTGTCCAAAATATTTAGTTTTTTGAGTACAATGTACAACTATTTAAAATGAAGAAAAGCATATTTCTTGTACAAAACTTAAATCGTAAAAGATATAAAAATATTGTACTTAGAAACTTTAAGAAATATAAAAATTAAAAACTAATAGCCTTTTCGTGCAAGAAGAAGATGGCTCCAACACTAGAAATGTCCAATACAGTAATGGCAATATACTCCGCAGTTTGTATACAATGTGCAGAATATTTAACACAATGAAACATGTTTTTATTAGAAAACAGTAAAAGAAGAAAATATTGTACTCAAAAACTTAAAACATATATAGGAATAAAATACCCCTTTTGTGCAAAAGAATGGTTGATGTCTGCGTTTTTTTGTTAATGTGGCTATACATACATACGTGTTCATATGTAAAGAATCATAGACGGTATTTAAGCAACATCCGGTGATTTCGAAATTTCCCTTCTTACTCAATCTTAGAAAACGCCGTTACATAATATTGCAAACTGAAAGTAATCGATGAGATAATTAGTATAAAATGAAAAAAAAATATCTGGAAAAAATTAGAGTAAATTAAGTTTTTCAAGCTTATCAAAGTCGAAGAAACTACATGAGTAAACGAAAAGGAACGAAGTTGTAAAGTTCGCTCACCGAACACAGAAGTGAATTATTTCATGTGAATATGAACACACGTATTTATGTAATATTCAGAGCTCTCAAACTATCAATACTGTTTTTCAACTGCTTATCGTTTTGTTTCGATTTTTTCATTATTTCAAACCCCTTAGAGAAATAAAAAAAATTGAGGGTGAAATAACCAAAAAAAAATTGAAATTAATTAATGAGCCTCGGCCGCAAATTTACTGGTTCTTATAAAAATATTCTGTATTACTAGAAGATATTTGGTTTCTTTTGAATTAACTTTTTTTGCATGAACGGTATTCTAGTACAATTCACAATAGAAGCGTAGAACTTTGATATTAGCTCCAAGACGGTTAATTAGATACACTTGTAGGCCCTATAGGGTCATTTCATTTGAGTCATGGTGTATGCTCCGCTCTCAATTCCAATCATGTCTCCCTCCCTCCCACGCTCGCTATCCTTTTTCTTTTTTAACTAAAATCACTTTTTGGCGAGGAACAAGAATAGTGAAATCTGGCCACAGTAAAATAATGAAATAATAAAAACAATTACAGGCAGACCTTTAATATAGATTTTTATGAGTAATTATATATTTTAGCTGTCCATTATATATTGGCATAAACATTTAGGAGGTTGCACTGGGAGCTTTTAAAAAGTTTCAAGGTTCGCGAGAACATTCATAATATGTTGTTATTTTTAGTGATATTTTTCGAATGCACCTGAATAGGTTCTTCTGTTTCACTTTGCAAAAAGGAATGAATTGAAAGAAAATAACCGCAAGTACAAAGTTCAGAAACTAAGAATTTTAAAAACTGTTCAGTGGCCTTTTATCAGATAGCCTTGGAATACTGAATCTTCACCCGGATACTTTGAAGGCTTTGTTACACAATGTGTTTGTCTAACTGAAACGCATCAAGTGTTATTTAGCGATATCGATTTGTGAATGTATTTTGGGGGAAAAAGCCAGCCGGAGTGATTTTTAGGAGGGGTGTTGCTGTAGCGACGGTTACCACGAGAATTCAGAGGCATATTCATAGATAATGATAAGGTTATAAGTGCAACCTTTAGGTTTCCATGCATGAATGGTTGTTCAAGTAATATTTTGAACTGATAGCCTGGAATCACTTGGGCGTACAAGATCTCGGCTCAACAATTTATGTAAAGCTATAGAGCTTGAATGTTTTTCTTGTTTAATATTTTCTGTTAGGTTTATGATAATGCTTGTATAGAGAGAAATGAATTTAAACCATTTTAATCTGCGACGGATTAGCGTCCCGTCCAGGGGGAGTCAAGGACTCTCATCCGCTTAACACTACAGAAACCGGAGATAAGCGCCGGCCCCATGAGCCACTAGACTCGTATAAAGATTTATCTTATCTATAATTCATTACACCTGATCTATCCTCTTTGCGCTCTGTTGCGCAAAGGCCTCCCTAAGTACTGCACCTTACCGTTGTGGTGGTGTTGCTGGGGAAGCTGCACTAGCTGGGACTGTAGTCCCTGCAAGGTTCAACCTTGCTGGGCAGGTTCCAGCTGAAAGGTTATAGA
>JAOTRI020070445.1:0-16801 GCA_028564885.2 Zoanthus sanctaehelenae
ATGGTTTCAATGAAAACGTGATGATCTCACAGGTGAAACATACCGTTCAGTGTGGTTGCAAAGTTGACCCCCCAAAACAATCTGGGCCTTAAAGGGTTAAAGTCCCTGAAAAGTTGTATAATTTCTAATAATTAGAAATATAGCAATTATTCTGAATCTATGTAAATAGTGGGGAATTAAAAGGCAGAATTATAATTAGTTGATTTTTTTGCCATCAAGTTATGGTCAGCTTAGGAACTTACAAATGATTGAATACTGATGAGTTGTTCAAAGTATTTGATCTTTTTATTATCATTTTTTTGTAAACATTAACAATTATATAAAATAATTTTAAATTATTAACTCAGGTTTTTTTAAACCCAGAGTTATTGTTTGTAAATATACTTTCCAGAATTTATTATCAATAATAGCTTTGCAGGATTTAAGCAGGTTGATAAATTTTCACCATTGTCTAGATCTGGAGAAGTCAATAAAATCATGATATTGAAAATAAAATTGAAATGTTGTTTAAAAAAAGTAAATTGGGCAAAGAAACTATACTGTCTTATGATTTTTTTCATTTTAAACTTGAATCAAGGATTGATAAGAGCCTTCAATCTCAAGGTTTAGAATGTTTCATTTACTTTCATTGTTACTTAAAAAAAGATTTTGTTGGTTTTTTGGCAATTTCAATTGTCTTTTTTGTCAAAATAATTTAAAACAAAAGTTAATATTTTATTTGACAGTTTATTTTTCAAATCGTAAGATTAAAACTATCATAAACTGGACATTTGAATTGATTTCTCATTAGTATATAAATGAATTTATGTTTTTTTTCATGCTAAACTTTTTCTTTCATTAATTTTTATGTTTTAAAAGATTCAAAAGCCCATTGAATATACATCTAAGATGCATGGCTTAGAAATCAAATTCTGCTGTTTTGAACTTCAGTGATTTAATTAATAAACAAAAACTGATAATACTTTTATTAGTTATTAGTCAGACAAGTGTTTCAGTTACATAAATTTGTTATAAAAATTTTATCTATTGGATTTTTTATCTCACAGTTAAGTGAATGTTGCATTATTAACAAAATGATTTAATCAAAATATCAAAAAAGCATTTTATTGCTCTTAAGGCAGTAAATGAAATTTATTTTAAAGATCAAAATTGAATATTTTTTTCATTAGAACTGCTTTTTTTGTTACCTTGACAGTTCATTAAATTTAAAGTCTCAAACAATTATCAACTAAAGTTCATTCTCAATTGATTTGTCATTTTAAAAGAATTTATTCAAATGAGAAAGTAATGTTTTATTTAATATAATTTTTTATAGTCATTAATTCAGATGCTTGTTATGGGTTGCCAATTTGGAACAAAAGCAGCTAAATTTTGGACAAGAGTTTCTGTGACTTGTAACCTGATTGAAACTTTGTCAATATTTTATTTAGTTTCTACAAACTGTGAAGAATATTGCTTTCATTTACCAATAGTTTATTCTAGCCAATCAGCTGTGAACAGAGAGCAGGTGGTGGCTGGTGAACAAAGGAGATTGGCTTGTGAATTGAAAGAACATATTTAGCCAGACATGTTATTTATAAACTTTGAAACTAGAATAACCACAGTTAGGAATTTGTATGGCTTGTAGAAAATAAATATTATTTAAAATTCTAGCATTATTTGTTTTATTTTCAAGACTCATGGAGATTTCAAATAGTAGAAAAACTGTAATTTGTCACAAGGCTAATTCATTGTTTCAAGGGGATGTTCTAATTATATTCATAGAATGAATTTTATGATCTCTGATCAGAATAGTGGCAGGTGGTTTTGGCAGGATGGATGAAATTGTTTTCAAGATTTCACTGGCTGTAAGATTTATGAAATCCCAAATGATGCTTGACCTAACTGATTCTTGATTTTTTTGTTTGCCAACTTCTTTGAGCGAGAACTGGTCTAAAGATACCCTGATGTGTTTGACAAAAATGCTAACTAAAATTACAAAAAGTCATTTGATTTGTTCTGGGGCTTGGTTGTGTGTTTGGCAATGAGAAAATTCGATAATATTTTTCCCTAGAAGCATATGTAGCATGTTTGAGAGACCAGTAGGTGTGCTAGCCATATTAGGCTGGTCTATCTGACTTGAGAACAAACAATGGATTGTGAAAAAGATGGTCCAGCTTTTCATAAGACAGAGAAACACAGGGTTCTTTCAGAAGCAGAACACAGTAAAAATGATTTATATCAAGATCAAGTTGGAAGCATAAGCAATCGAGACACAGTGGGCAAAGAAACAAACAAGAGAGTTAATTCAGAAACTGGCAAACCATTTACAAAGCCACAACAGAAATCATCAAGAAAGGAAAATGTTTGTTTGGCACATTATGCTGAAGGAAATATGAGTAAAACCATGCCAACTGCATCAAACAAGAAGTTCCCTCCTTTTCGAACTGGAAAATATGTTCCAAAAGATAATGTTTATTCTTCTAAAGGTATTAGTGAAAAATCTACAACTACTTTAAAATCCAAAACTTCTTCAAGTAAAAATGTTTTGGCTATGTCTTGCCCTTTGCCATTTAGAGGAGGAAAACTTTTGCCTTCTGATTTGAATGATTGTGTTGATAATTCTAACAAAGAAGCAGACCAAAAATCCTTAAAACTAAAAGATAAGTTCAGTTCTCATGGTATTTCACGAAAGAGTAAAAATACTTCAGAAAACAAACAAGGAAGGTTCTCACCAGATTTTCATGTGGAAAATAAGAGTGAACCCTTTTATGGCAGCAACAGATCTTCATCACTTGAAAGAGTGAGTCATGCAAGAAAACCTGTTTTAAACACACTGAAAGCCATCAACAAAGTTAGCTTGAGTGACAATTCTGTCTACTCTGTATCTTCAAGAACTATAAAAATACAGCCAAGTAAAAAATCTTATGACTCTTTTGACAGGACTAGAACAGGCAGTGAGAATAGTCTAAATATACCCAAGGCAAGGCCAAAGAGTTCTGTCTTGGAACTGTCCTCAAAATCAGGTGCTAGTGAAACATCTCTTAATGTAACCAGAACAAAGTATCTGCATCGACCAAAGAGTACAAATTTAGAGGTTATAAACAAAGGGCCTCAGAAAACTATTTCATCATCACCAAAAGGAAAACCTAAGAGCTATGTGGTTCAAACTGTACTTAGTGTGAATAATGAATCTCGTAGGTACCTCAGAAAATCTTCTGATTCATCTTCACATGTCTACCAGAGACCTAAAAGTGTAATACTAAATAGCAGTAATAGTGACCGAACTTGTAAGATGGCTAAACTTTACAAGGCAAGAAGGGTGCCCAAAAGAAATGTTTATGTCACAAAACAAAAAAGATGTATTCGAAAGAAACCTCCTCTGAAGTGCAAATCAGAGCAACTCACTGAATCTTATAGAAAAGGAAAAGAAAAAGATGAAACAGATGGTTTGTGTAATCAGGTAGTTTATTGTCATGGGAAAGAAAAATCATTCATGTATGATATTTTTATGGATAAATTTTGTGTTAAAGTTCGTCGCTGTGGTAAGCAAATGAAGATTCCTGCACTGAAGAGATGTCGACTATTGGTGTGGAAAATTAAAAGAATTTCTTATATTTTCTATGAGAAGGTGCTGTTCTATCTTTTATATTCTATTGAGTACTCTTCCAGTAAATATGTAAATTATCTTGTCTCCAGCTGCTTAGCATTTTATAATTTTTTCAATCTCCATTTCAATGTTTAAAATTTTTATTGTCAATTTTTTAAAGTAATTAATTTATATTTTAATATTCAGTTAGTTAACCTTAGTATTTTGTATAAAATTTGATAAGTTGAATTTCCAAATTAAGTTCAACATTTTTTTTTTTAGGGAGAAGATATTAATAATTGATCTATGCATTTAGTATGAAAGGTATAATGGTGGATTTAGCTAAAAGATTTTTATTTGAATCAATAATTGAAGGGTCTAGTGCAAAACTTTGTATGAATAGATCAATTCTCCTAAGGGTTTTAAAGACATAAAGGGAATAATCCAGGGAGAGACAGGAACTTGATCAAAAGAAACTTAAGTCATTTTTGCACGAGACCATTAAATTTTATGTTTTAAAATGTTCATGTTAAATGCAAGGCTTAGTCTTGTATATATTATTGTTATTATTATGAGACATAATTGTGTTTAAACTATAATAAAAGGAATACAGTATAATCATTCTAAGAAATTATTTTTTAGCTTTCAGAGTAAAAGTTTATACTTATATCTTTTAGTAATGGATAGCTATTGATTCATTACTAATCATGCCGTTATACAACTTTTTTTAATTTTGCAAGGTTGTTTCTTTGTTATTTTGCAAAAAATGCTGATTTTATACAACTTTCAAATATTTTTTATTCCTTGTTGGAGAAACATGTTTTTGCATAGATCAGATCAAGGATATTTAAGCATTCCATTTATACTAATTATAATTATACTGCAGTTATATATAAAAATTATGACTTTATGTGTTTATTATAGAATTAGGTTTAAATACTTTGCTTAAAGTCAAACAATATTTTTTGAAAAAATTAGAATGTTCCCGCCAAGATTCTATTTTATAGTTTAAAAATTTTTTATTTTGTTTATTGTATATTATTAAGTTTAAAAAAATGTTGTTCCCAGGCAGTATTTTTCGTTATGTGGCATATTTCTATTCAGTGTATATTTTTGCATGTTTTTGAAAGTTACATGTATTTTAACATGTTTTGAATAAGAGATGACAGATAATGGCTTTACTTATAAGTTTCTTGCAAAAGTACTTTTTTATTCTCTAGCCACAAATTTAACTATATAATGTTTGTTCATGTTATGCTATGTCGCCTTTTGTTTGCATAATGTTTTATTTAACATGTTGTACTAATTCATTTTTGGTGAAATATTTTTGATTCAATTAAGGCAAGATGAATTTGGCAAATCAGTGCTCAATACAATGTTGAAAGTTAGATTTGGTTTAAAATATGCAGATTTTTTTAGGGTTTTAGTTGCTATAATGTACCAACTTTGGTACTGTTGCAAATAGGTTACCACTAATTGCAGTGTATTCTCTGTGTGACTAATTCTTAATAAGTTTACTAAGTAAACAATTACTGTTGTTTTATTGCTAAAATCATATTGATATTTTTTTTATTAACTAATCTAATGTTTTTATATTACTTATGTTTAT
This sequence comes from Zoanthus sanctaehelenae, assembly GCA_028564885.2. NCBI lineage: Eukaryota > Metazoa > Cnidaria > Anthozoa > Zoantharia > Zoanthidae > Zoanthus > Zoanthus sanctaehelenae. The sequence goes on from JAOTRI020070445.1 coordinate 5,178, forward strand.
AATTCTTATTTATCCTGATGAAAATTAAATCTTTACTGAGGTTTTACCAATATTTTTTTATTTTGTCTTTTCATTATATTCAATTATTTTATCAAAATGTCATGATTTTAAGAAATATATTTTTTGCAATAGATATGGTGTAGTATCAGTTATTTTGTAACTACCAAGTACTAACAGCTTTTCAAAAAAGCTGTTGGGCCAAGTTGATCTTATTAAAATCAAACTCTTTTCTTTTCAATTTTTTTGTTTTTTTGGAATTTCAATAGTTGATAAAAGTAATTTAAACTAGACTTTTAAGGCACTGATCTCTGTAGGTTAAAAGAAAATTTACATCAAAACCTTTAATTTATCAAACATATATTTTCATACTGCAGGAAAAAAATTCATTATTCAGCAATAATAAAGATTTTACCACCGATATTCTGTCTCATAAACATAAGATTAAATCTAATTTATGTTAAACAATTATAATAAAAATATATTTATGGCAGCAACTCTGAATATCTTAATATTTTTTGTTTGTTGTTTATGAATTATAATTAAAACAATTATTTTTACTCATTTTAGTCTTACAGTGTTAAAATTTGAATTATATTTCATTATCTTCTTATTTGTATTTATAATTTTTTTTCTCAATTCATTTCATTCTGCATGGTGTTTAAGCTGTTCTATGGTTAACATGTTAAGAATATAATATCGTTTCTAGAAACTTTTTGTTGATATACTAAAGAGTACTTATGTAAGTGCTGTTAGAGTTATTAAAAATGTTTACTGATATTCATTGGTTTTGGTTGCAAATCAAAACATTTGACATTTTGTTTTTGTGTTAAGTAAAACTAGTGCTATGGCCATGTCAGACAACAGACAACTGGTACTAGTTCAAACCCGACAGGTAGCTCTTTCAAATGTTAACATTATTATCTAGTTTTGTTCAATATACTTTTAAAACACTCCCATGGAAGTATAATAATTTCCTTTTTGTGTTAACACTATAATTTTTTTAGTTTGTTAGTGTTTCTTTGATAATGTAAAACTTCTGTGGTCATTTTTAAGCACTCTGGGTGACCTATGGTCTTTGTGTGATATTAAATATTGTGTAAATGGAAGTTAATAATTAATAACCAAAAACACTAAATTGACTTGGTTATCACTGAAAAGGCTTGGCACAAATGTTTCCCTAGTTTTTACTCGATAATGACTATAACTCAAAATATGTTTGTTTTTCCCTTTAAATGTTTAAACCAGGTCACATTTCTAAACCCTGTTGTGACAAGGAAACCTCGATTACAGCGACAGAAGAAACTCTTTCATATTCACAAAGGTATTGTCTGAGATATCTCTTTGGAAGCAGATAAAAAAACAGTAAAATAAAATTAATCTTTCAAAGTTTTGCCTATTTGGTTCTGTAGAAATCGATAAGGATTAAAAGGTAACAAATCAATTACTGTTGTTTGGGGAAAACTTAGTTGTAAAAGAAGTTATAAAATGTTTTTCAGCTTTTCATAATCAAGAGATGTTTTGCCTGAATAGTAGCAGTGTTTTTTAATACATGCAACAGTACTAACATTGCAATATATTAGTCAGAGGTAATTTTGTTATGACAAATTATTTTAAATGTTTTGCGAGCCAATCCTATCTGTACAGCTTATCTAAGTCAAGTTTTTGTTTGATAGTTTGTGCTTATACTTAATACAGGTAAAAACTTCCTCCGTGCTGGTCAGATGAACACAAATGTAGTCACATGGGCCAGATTACTTAAAAGAGCAACACCAGCTAATTGTACTACAAACAACACATCTTTAAGTCCCAATTCACACTCGCCACAAACACCCACTGGGTAAGCTTTACAAGTTTTGATAATGTAATGATTCACTCCAAGAAATGACTGTCATCCAAGACATCTTTAATTAATTGTTAGTATTATTAGTGGTAGTAGTAGCTTTATTTGCATTATATAAATTCTTTTACATATTGCTAAAGTATATGATTTTTACATGTTTTAAATAAACAATTGTAAAAATGTTTATTATCATTAATTTGAAAAAACTTGAGCTAGTGGTTATTTTAATTGAGAAACATTTGCTTACAAACTGAGCCAGATAAAATTGTGCTTTTTTATTAGAGTTGAAAAAAATTTCAAAAAGAAATGAATTACTACTTGATCTGTTTATATCAAAACAGCATGTAATTTTCTTTTAAAGGTATCTAATTCAGTTAGAGTCCACAAGAATGTAGTAAATGTATTTTATCTTGTAGTTGTAATAATGGCTGTAGTAATAGTTGTGATAGTAGTAGTTATAGTAGTAGTAGTAATAGTAGTAGTAGTAGTAGTAGCAGTAGTAGTAATAATACTAGTAGTAATAGTAGTAGTAGTAGTAGTAGTAGTAGTAGTAGTAGTAGTAGTAGTAGTAGTAGTAGTAGTAGTAAAAGTAGAAAGTATACTTTATCGACATGATGTAAAATTGCTACATATTGTCAAAGCGTGCTATTTTTACAATATCATTTAATAGTAGTGGTAGTAGTAGTAGTATTTGGTTTGCCAATTAACTGTTACCACTAATTGTAATTGTTTAAAGTGGTGGCGACTACAGTATTTCAGGGGGAGCGGTTAGGACAAGAATGTGCCACACAGATTTACTAAGTTAATGAGGATAAATGCTGTTGCAGCCAACGGGTCGTGGCTCCTCTCTTATCGACAAATATGCATTTTTAATCAATCGAAAGTGGAATGAGAGATCTGGAAACTTGGCAATAAAGAATATTGGCCTTACGCTCCTGTTCACGGATGATGTGGCAAAAAAAATTGTGTTTTAGGAGTTACTTCCCTCTTCACCTAAAACTTATGTTTTATGTATTTTGGTTTTAAAGCTCGGTCATTGGACGAAGTGCTGCTTAGGAATCGAAGACTTCATCGCTGAAAGTTTTCTCCCATCGCTTTTTAAAATTGTCAAGTAAGTTCTGTTAGACTTTTTGTGATCTTGTTTTCTGCTGTGATATATTTATATTTATCGAATGCTTTAAAAAGTACACCATTCCACATGGCCTTCATTACTTGCGAGATTATCGAAATTGCGCTAATTCTGCGCGTGAACGTTTCGGCCAGAGTTAACGGTCATCTTCGTAAGAGTTATATGCATTAAGTCAAAAAAAAAGAAAATCGATTTGGGAATTGAAACTGATAAACATGCTCACAATCTTTTCCTTCAGTTCTTTCTCATCGATAGAAATGGAAGAATTTCTTTAACAGCAGCGAAACCTTCCGACAATCGAAAACACTTGAGTAGACGTAAAAAGATTCATAAAGATTCTTAAAAGAGAACTTTATCTGAAAACTCGATTTTTGACAGAAATTCCTCCGAGGGAACTTGACAACTATCTTTGCCACCACCGACGGTGTATTTTTTATATTTATACATAACAAAAACTGAAACGAAGTCGTGTTGTCTGCCGACAAAACTCTGCTGGCTAAATTAAAAACAAATTGGACTTTGAACTTTGACACGAAAATAAATAATTTAAGACGTCATGGCAATTTTGTCATTTTACATGTAAAATTATGAAATAACGCTAAAATTTCGCTTCACAAGTTTAAAAAGATTAATTTGTCACCCATGATGTTACATTATTTTTAAAATAAAGTTTAAATTTCCATCTCACTACCTTAGTTCACTTGCTTTTTGCCAGTATTGCATAACACCTTTCAAAGTTTTACATCATGTGAAAATCATTCTCTGGAAATTTACTCTAACGACTAAATAACTTTTATTTAGGTCAGTCGTCATGGTAATTATGAGACTTGGTATTAGGACTACAGTCACGATAGTTATCATGATTATAATTATGATTATTATAATTGGAGCATGGTTATTATATTTGGGGCTACGACTGTAGTCACGATACTTATGATAACGGGTACTAAAGTCATGGTACGTATGATAATTGGTACTTGGACTTCAGTCGCGGTAATTATTACAATTGGTACTAGGACTACAGTCACGGTAATTATTTTAATTGGTACTAAGACTACTGTTACGATAATTCTTATAATTGGTACTATAAGACTACTTTTACGATAATTCTTATAATTGGTACTAAGACTACTGTTACGATAATTCTTATAATTGGTACTAAGACTACTGTTACGATAATTCTTATAATTGGTACTAAGACTACACTCATGGTACTTTTGATAATTGGTTCTAGGATTACACTCTTGGTACTTAGTATAATTGGTACTAGGACTACAATCATGTTACGTATGATAGTAGGTACTAAGCCCTGCGTGCTAATCCATTTTCTTTCATTTTTCTTGCAGAAAAGGTCGTATTGACGAAGAGACACGTAGCTTGGCTCTAGGTATTCTGGCAAAATTTCTTCAGTGTAGCAGTCCCATAGTAAGTTTTTTTTTCTCGTTTTAAAGTAACGTGCTTTTCAGTGTACTGAGTAAATAACCAATAAAATATTTTACTTTTCACCTCACCATCTAATTACACATATATATTACATAATTATATCAAAAAAAGAAAATATTGTGCCTTGAAGTATTTGTCTGGTCCCAAAAGTGTTCCTAATTATAACATTGGTTTTGTTTACAACCCGCAACAGTTTCCTGAGGAATATAATTACCATTTGCTTTTCTTTTTTTGTGCCGAACAAAGCTGGCTGATAAAGCCGTTAGAGTTTGCTGCAAGAAGGGAATCACTAAGACAGAAGGCCAAAGCAGCAGCGAGGAGACTGTTGGGAAAGTTTCCGTGGACTTCCTCGCCGGGCTTGGAGCTGAATACTTATCAAGGTTAGAGAGGAACATCATTCTTAAAAACTCATTGTAAAATACTTTGAAGAAACCGTATTTTTCGCTATCGTTTAAGACAGAAATATAATACAGTAACAGTGTTCTGTTTTTTAGCAGGAATTGAAGAAGTCATTATTTGCTACTAACCCCAAATGCAACTATCAATTTTCAGATCTGAGCTGGGCTCTTCATCTGGTATTGCGGCAACCCTTCAGCAACTGGCTACTTCGAGTCAGTGGCAGTCCGTTGTTGCAGAAAATGTTAGTGGTTGTCTTGACAAACTTGATTCTCACGCCCAGGTAGAGTAGCTTTTCTGAATTGATATCGTTCCTTTACAGTTACTTTTTATGTACTTGACCTTCTACTTGTCAGATGTGCCCAAGAAAGAGCTCACGAAGGATTCATTCTGTGATCTCATTTCCGTAATCGTTTGTGGCCTAATTTTTATTCCCTTTTGCTGTCAGCCGTAAAGAATAGCATTACTAAGTTGTGCATTGTTTGCTTGTGGAGCTATCTGTTTTTAAAACAATATATATTTCTAGGTCCGTGCCTAAGATTTTTTGTTTGGTGCGTCTGACTCCGCAAACCTTTGCGAGGTTTCTCTAAATTTATTCAGGGTGACTACGAACCCTGATAAATAAAAAGTGGCCATGATTACTTTGTCCTCCACGAGCTTACCATGCCTTTGATTTGTTTCTTATACTAAACTGTGCCATCAAAATAGTTATTTTCTGATTGATTGGCTCACATTTTCTCATTCAATTCTGCAAAACGTCTAGTACAGAGAAAGTGGAGATGTTCTTTTACCAAACAAAGGAACTCCTTTCTAGTGTCAGTCTACACTAATGTGATGTCCTTCATGCCTTGAACTGTTGTTTTAGGTGGTTGGTCTTAGCGCAGTGTTTGGGCTTCTTGTTTTGGCTGGTTTTCCTGATGTAAGTATTTCTTACTTTTATCTTTTATAAATACAATAAAAACTTAAAATATGTTTTTGTTTTTATTATTCAATTCATAATTAAACCTATATCTTATTGTATTTGAATATTGATGGTATTTATATCAGTAGGTATCTTTGAAAACGTTACCATCATGTATTTTCCCCATTCTTTTTGCAGTCGCTTTTAACAAATATTTTATGTTAAACATTGTACCGCTCTGTGGGTATTTTTGGATATAAATTTTGTGTTTGCTGCATGTTGACAATTTCTAACATTTTTGCTGTTTTTGTTTTAGTTTTTCTCAAAATAAGACATCTTAAGCACCAGACGAATATGATGTCTTCTGTTTTCTGATCAACTGCCTTTTTCTCGTCTTCGAATTCCTTCCTTCACCAAGGGCAATACGCGAAAGATGACTGCATAGAAAAATCATATTTCAAGTTTGCTCTTTACCTCTTTGTGTTGGCCATTTTTGGGCTTTATCTTCTAAAGTAAAACGATTTTAAAATTATTATCCTTAAAATAAAAGACCTACTGAGGAGGATATTTGTATTTTTGTCTTTGGTTCTGAGAATTTTCACATTTGTATTTTACCAACAGGTACTCAGCTTGATTTGTTCCAACATACATCAGATTAACACGGAATAAACACCAATAGTGAACTTCTTTATCTTTCCAAAATGACCCTTTCATTTTTCCAAGTAAAAATGTCTCTAATTGGTTCTGTTTTAAGGTAGACTCCATCCCGAGTTACACATACAATATTCTTGTGTTTCTAGTTTGTGTTAATTGTGTGTTTATTGTCAAGGTTGTTCGGATGGGTTCTGTGGTGGAAGTAAAGGAACCAGGTGGAGAGCGTCGAAAGGTTGTTGTGATGAAATATTACCCAGACAAAGGGGCAGTCGTGGTTGTTGACATGAAGTCAAGAAGAAAGAAAACGGTTGGTAGTTCAGTGGCAAGACATAGAATTCTTTTTTGTGACTTAAAAGTTGGGTCAAACGAGCATGAGGGTGGTTGAGAGTTCACAGATGAGAGTTGGATGAATGTTTTGGCTCAACTCTCATCCACTATTATTGACGCTTCATCGCCTACGCAAGAGCTCGTGCTAGTGATTACGTGATATACTTTCAAACCTGTAAAATCAAAATGGCAGCCCATTCCTTAATGTTTTATATTTTGCTTAAAACTGCCAGGTTTTCTTTGAAAAGAAAAGCAGCTTATGCTTATTTATTTAGAATAGCTTTGTATGAAGAAGCGCGGATAAAACGCCGCAATGAGAAATAGCTTTATTACCTTGTAATCAACGAGTTGCGAGTTGAAGATTTAGTTGCGTACAGAAAGATATGTGATTTTTTTGTTGTTTATTTTGCGTTGAGATTTGAGCCCATTGACGCTAATCCAGCGATCAAACAGCCGAATTCTTTCATCGACTGTCATGAAAAATTCGAACAATTTCAAACTTAATGAGAGCGCATGAGAGTTGAAAGTTAAACAAGAGCGAGAGTTTGATCTCACAACGACTCTCATTGAATCTCAAACCCGTTCGAACCCAACTTCAAAAAGCTATTCTTTAATTTTTATTTGTATAGAGAAGCCGGTGGTTTTAGGGAGAAGGGAGAATGTGAAAAGTTTCGAACTGTAAAAGAGGGGAAATCCTAAAACTCAAAAAGAGAATTGGAGAACGGCAATTTAAAAATAAATTAATAGACAAACAAAGATTTTGTAATTTTGCTAGAATCTCAGATACGGGATCAAGAATGACAAAGTGCACCTAGGCAATTCTGAAGAGAAGTAATTTTTAGCAGCTAATTCTGTCATATATTTTTTCAGTTCTGTTACTGCTGTATCAATAAACACCGTTCTCATAATCATGATCATTATCATTTAACGTCCACATTGTTCTTAATAGGATGAGTTGGGCGGGTGATGATTGCCCTCCACATCAGTTGATCTTGCACCACGTGTTCCTTTACTCTTAACAAGTTCTTATCCTCCATCGCACAATCACTTCGTTTTTCCTAGGTTTTCCTACCAGCCTTCTCTTACCAGTTGTCACCTCCCTCATCATCACCTCGTCTGCTCTTTTCATCAATCTATCTTTAAAGGTGCAGACACACGGTGCAACATTTCATGCTACATTGCGCGCATCAAATTTCTTTGAGGTGGACACACGCTGCAACAAAATCACGCAACATTTCTCGTGATAACGTGGCGTGCTTATCCATGCAACATTTCAACAATCAAAACGGGGTCCAACGGGAAGTCCTTTAAAAAAGTAAACTTGCTGCGCGCATTGTTGCCTGAGTAGAGCGCGATTCAGCGCGATTCACGTCGCAACAAACCTGTTGCGCGCATTGTGCATGAAATGTTGCATCGTGTGTCCGCTCCTCAACTGTATTTCTAAACATGTTTTAAAACTGAATAATTATTTTCAGATTTTTGAAATGAACTTCTAAATCATCTTATACAATTGTAATAACTGAAAACAACAAAATTGAAGTCCTAATTGAAATGATTTAAGGATCATGAACTGGCATTATCTTTTTTTCCTGTAAATCAGCACCCGCACAAAAACTTCCAATTGAATAAAAATAGTTATTATAATTATAATTATTGTGAAAATAAATAGTATTAAACGGTTGGTATTCAGTACTAACTTTTATATTTCCTTATTTGTATGCTGCAAAAAACAAAAGATAATTGGTCATAAATACTCGATTTTTTGAGCGGCTGAGGTAATTTTAAAATAATTCATTTAACTTATCTATTTTTATTAGGTAAAGGATTATCAGCTGGAAACGCCTGTGTTATGGCCAGAAGCGTTCAGATCTGCACGGTTTAACGTCCTATTAAGAATCATCAAAGATATATTAACTCGTCTGATGGAAGGTAACGGTAGAACACTCATTTTTGGTGTGACGTAACTAATTTGTTTAGTTTTATTTAGTTAGTATAATTTATATAATAATGTTATGCGGAAACATTAATCCTTTTTTTAATAAATAAATAAATACTTTATTTAACGTCAATTGCGAAGGAAGTGGTTGCCCATTCTTTCTAGTTAAAGGCTAATGTTTAATCGAGCGCGACAGCTTAGTGGACTTTGCAGAGGGAAGAAAACCGGAGTACCCGGAGAAAAACCCCCTGAGTCAGATTAAGATCGACAAATCTCAGCCCACATGCCGAGCCCAGGAATCGACCCCGGGTCGTAGAGGTGTGAGGCAGGATCGATGACCAGTATGCCAACCTGACTCCCCCTGTATGCGACTCTTTCATGTTTCACGTGTTGTTTTTAAAACCTCCAGGAGCCGTTCTGCCTGTTGAAAGAGTATGGGTGCTGTACTTGGCGTTGAAAGGGATGTTGGGTAATTTACAGGTACGTAAGCCGTTTGTACGTAAGCCGTTTGTACGTTTGTATGTAAGCCGTTTGTTTCGTCCTCAAACCCTACAAAAACTGGAACTGCGCATCGATGATATAATTGCCCGGAACATTCAAAATGGTCTTAAATGCAATCCATCCAAAACGGAAGTCATTCATTTTTACTCCCGCTTCTCCTCGTCTGACCACATACAGCAGCTTAGAGTTGGCAACCACACAATTGATGTGGTAAATGAAGTGAGAGACCTTGGAGTCACGCTTGATTCTACACTTGCTCTGAGCCAACATACGAATAACATTTCCCGCAAAGCCTCGCGAGCCATATATCAAATCGCCAAAGTTACAAGATTTCTGTCAAAACAAGACATCGAAAGGGTGGCACATGCCTTCATTTCATCTAAGCTGGATTATTGCAATGGCTAACTCTATGGATTACTATCATGTCAGATTAACAAACTCCAGAGGCTTTAAAATACCGCAGCTAGACTGATAACTAAAGCAAAGAAATCCGAACATATCACACCAATACTCCAAAATCTCCACTGGCTCCCTGTCGAACAACGCATTATCTTCAAACTTCTAATCACCACCTACAAGGCCCTAAATGGAATGGCACCTGAATACTTATCTAACCTTCTGACCCTTTACCGTCCATCTCGAAATCTTTGCTCATCGTCTTCCCTTAACCTAATTGTCCCTAAGACCAGAACAGCTACCTATGGCGATCGCGCTTTCTCTTATGCCGCCCCCACATTATGGAACGAACTACCCTTATCTATTAAGAATTCTGAGACTCTGGCATGTTTTAAAATTAAACTTAAAGCTCATCTTTTTAGAAAAGCAGTTTCAATGTTTAATATCGTTTTTATCTATTTTTATCAAATTTTATAGATTCTCACCAATTTTTATAGATTTTATCAGATTTAGTATGTAAAAATATTGAGACACTTGTAAAATGCGTTTTTAAGAACCTCATATTATTATTATTATTATTATTATTATTATTGCGATTCTTCCGTTTCTTGACGCTTTTTTTAACCCGGTAAACAAGAAAAATACTTTCAAGAAGAAGTCATTGTTGGTTCGTAGCGACATACTGTTTCTACGAATTCGAACTGGCAATAAAAATATTTTAATTTCTTATTCTCAACTCGGACTTAATTTCACACAGGTGAAATAAGCTCAAGAAATGACGAATATGCGCATATGCAAATTGATTGTGAGTTGCGTTTCTGAGCCTGCAAGCCAGCACTTTCTGGATATTATTAGTACTTGTTTCACGCATGCTCACACAAGAATATTTTTGTTCTTGCGTTTGTGCATGTCTTTCAAGTGTGAAGAAGACAGCGCACACCCTTTTTTAAACAAAAAGCAGGCTTTGACCAAAGCCATTGCTTTCCTGTTTGGACATATTGCCGTCTTCGACGATTTTGACAATTTTTTGTTAGGGATAATTACAACTGGCTCTAGTTGATCATGAAAAACTGCCGCACTCCCTAGTTAAAGGTGGTTATGTTCTGTTCATTTTAAAAACAGGTTATCATTTAAAGTTGAAAATACTGATTATGTATTATATTTTATTTAAAATCATAGTAAAGGCCGGCGCAAACTCCATGCACCTGCATAATGATGATTATAATGCGATAAAAATATCAATACATTTCAACTCCCCGCTACAAAATCGAGTGGAGCCCTGGGCACTAGAAGTGGCCGAGTTGGCCTAGGGAGAGCTTGGGTAGACAGTCATTTTCAGACTTTCAGTCAAAGATGTAAGCGAACCAAGAAAACGAGAAAAAAACCGCGTCTAGAATGCCGAAAGCACTTAATTGCTGTGTTCCCGTTTGTAAATTATCTTAGCAACACAATATAAAACACAAGAAGCCTCACGGTGTTTCAGATTTATTCTAAAATGCGATACACATCGTTTTACAATGGCTTTGACTGTTTCTATTATGTTTTTTTTTTCGTTTTAAAATATAAGCTGTTAGAAATAAGAACAGAATTAAGAACAATTTGAGACTGAAATAACCAAAAACTAAGAACGATGATCCTTGTTTATTTCCAAAGCTCTTAAGTAACTTTTCCAAATAAAAGAATTACCAGTTATGATTCTAGGTAAAATTGAATTTTGTTAATTTTTTTGGCAGTTTTCCTTCAAACTGGTTGATGTGTAAAAACGAAAGAACTCAGCTCAAATATATTTTATGTACAGTTTTACACATCTGAGGCGGGAATCAATGAAAAGTTAATATTTCTATTTATGCTATCATCTGGCCTGACATATATAATGCTATTTAATTTGTTAAAAGCGGAAACGCATTTATAACAGAATTCACGAGTTTCTTGTATTTTTAGTTTTATGAATTCGATGGAAGCAAATAGATTTCATATCACCAAAGAAACATGCGAGCTTACATCATTTTTGAAGAAAACCTTACTGTGAACTGTGGAGGATGCAAAACGTCTCTAACAATAAATTTAAAACAATATTTACTAAAATTATTACATGCGGCTG
>JAOTRI020070519.1:0-16801 GCA_028564885.2 Zoanthus sanctaehelenae
ACTATTCTTGGTTGCCCCACGAAGAATCCAGTCGTCTCTGACGACAGGACGACCGTAAAAGTCGAGCCCTGTTAATGATAATGCAATGAACCCTTTTTTATTTGAAATTGATGTTATTCAACAAATTCAATTGTACATGTTCACCTTGAATACTTTCAGATAAATTGAAGTGTCTTCTGCAAAAATAATGAAAGTGACTTTTGATGAAGTGTTCATTTCTCACTAGGTAGATCAGGTATTATTACTGAGCTGTGCACGATTACACTTTATAATTAAAAGATTTATTATTATGTAATATATATATTCAATTTAAGATTGTGGCCATGAACCAAGATGGTAGAAACTTGGATCTCAAAGTACAGTATTTACACTGTAACAATAAATATTACAGAAATATTTTCAAATAAAAACAAGGAAAAGAGTTAATAGCATTTTAAGGCACAATAACAATAAATAGAACACAATCAATATTTAAGATGAGCATATTGTTTATTTGCAATTTAACCTTGCAATAAAAGACTCTTGCAATTCCTTTACATATTTCTAAATTGTTGAATATCTGTACCATATTTACAGTTAAATACACAATATTGCTGTACATACAATAAAAACTTTACAAAATAAACAAAATGTTTCATATACTCCATGATCTCTTGAAGTCCACTAATAACCTTACTAAGAGCTGAATATTATACAAATTTGTTTTTCTAAGATACTAAATAAATATGAAATTTGCTAAGAAAATTAAAAGTTATTAGAACTGTGGCTAAAAAGAATATTCCATTTGTAACAACACTATGCTCTGGACTCAATTGCCTGAACATTCAGGAATCCACCAAATGCTCGATCATTCTCCTTTTCACCTTTTCCATCAACCTTGTAAAACAGAAACTTTATGAGATATGGACAAGAACATTAACATTATTCAATTTTTAACTCTCAAAAATTTTTCAGAAAAATTTTAATCAAGAAGCCTTTGCAAGGTTCTCCGTAGTTTTTTTATTAGACGGTCAAGAAACATTTACAAGCGGCTAAACCTTGCCATTCAGCTAAACATTGCTAGCACAGTCGGCTGCTTTTATAGTGGCATAGGAACTGGGGGAGCAGGGGGCTATTGCCCCCCCTTTTAAGTATGGGGACCCATCATATGTTTTTGCCCCCCCTCTCTTTTGGCCATAAGAAAAACATATATATTTGATACTTTAAAGGATGCAGGGTAAGTCACTATTTCTGGGACTTCAAAGTTCACATTACATACTGGCCAAAATCACCAATTTCAATTTAACATGTTACTCTAAAATGAAAGAGTGAGAAATGAGTAGCCCACAGTTATTTGCAACTATTTCTTTTAGAGCTCCTATTTTGTTAAATTGCACGCCGTCTTGAATATAAAATTGAAGAATTATATGCCTTTAATATTTTTCAATGTTTAACAAACACTCTACCAAAATTTATATCAATTATAGAGTAACATTAATGTACAAAACATGACATCGACGTAAAACTGGGTGTTTGATTATTAAGTTTCCCGAAGATGGAGTTTTCCCCCCCCCACTTTGAATTTGCTTCCTACACTTCTGTTTCGTCTTGAAAGGCGGCAGAATTCGCCGGTTGCCGGCTTCTACTGAGAACCCTGCTTTGTAAGCTATATAGTACTAAGGCTTTTTGCAAGCCAGAACCTAGCAAATTATTTTGAATATACACATTACCATTTGTATTTTAATAGAACATGGAAAAATATGTAGCTAGTTACAATTCTTACCTTGAGTACTACGGAGATGGGCAAATTTGTCATTAACAATTGATGTTGATAAGCAATAGTCACTCTGAAATGATCATGGATAAGCATACTGCAGAAGCTCACTTCAGACTCAGATAGCTTAAATGAAACAAAAGCAATACTAATAAGAATTCTATTAAACAATTGTAACAACACTTATTTATTAACTAGTATAATTCAAGTTACACTTTATAGTGATACAAGGTTTATAGTAACTTGATCTATATTGTGATTGCCTATGTGTATACATAAAGCAACTCAAAAGAAAATGATTTTTCAGATTATTATTGAACTTGTAAAATGGATACTATAAAAACAGTATTAAAATTGACTGTTGTGATTTTTTAGTGAGACTATTACATCCAACTACAGGTACAGTACTTGTCTGACATTGAAATAAATGAATATATAATTAATGTATTTTATTTATAAAATAAAGCTGATATAATGCGCTCTCTGATTAGCCGTGTAGTGTTGTTTTGATTCTCAACAAATCCAGACTGGTTTTATAAGGTTTGACTCATCTCTGGCAATAGCTTATTTTATAAAAGAAATAAAAAAACTCGCCCTGGTTGCTCTGTTCAGTGTTACAGAACCACTTGTGAATTTTAAGTTCACTCAATAAATGTGAGAAAAAACTCATCTGCGGCTCATTTTTTGCTCAACACTTCTTTAATGAACTTGAAATTGATGTGTGGTTCTATAATTGAAGAGTCGTGCCGGGATTGTTTTTTTATTTAGACACTATAATAAAATATTAAGTATTCCAATATACCTTTGCCTGATCCTGAAGGATATATGTTGCTTTTACCCAGTCATTTGTCATCAAACTCAGTTCATGACTCAACAAAGCTAAAGCGAGAGTTGAGGGCTGTAGAAGTAAGAAAAGCAGTTAGTATTAACCCTTCCAGTCCCAGTTCAGTTATTAAATGTAAGTTCTCCCAACTTGAGCCCATTCTTTTCATTGAACAAGTTCAAGAGAATTTCACTTCTAATATTCAGTAGTTTACTTTGTTTGATCAATTTTCATTTTCTTACTACCAAATGTCTTATTTTGTACTTGTTATGTAAGGAGAAGTTGAGTGTTGATAACTGATTGGGAGTGAAAGGGTTAATACCTAATATGTATGATTATTTATGTATTACTATGAAAAAATCGTTTTCATTATCAGTTTTTCAACAGGAGTTTCCATTGATAAACATGCAGAATCAATGCAGTGTTGAAGAAAGTGTAGCTCAACAAGGTTTGATGGTGTCACATAGCAAGGTTCTAGAATCACATTATGACAAAGAGAGATTTAATTTCTACTTTGTTGATGTTTTGGATTGTTACTCAAATATTTTCAATTACTCCATGTTCAATGGAATGAAATACAGAATCATTCTCAATCTTTATACAATTAATGTAGCAGTATTTGCATATTATTGACAGTAATTGATTGTGCCTGGATCTAAAGCATTTTATGGTGCTACTATAATACATTTTTTTTGATATGATCATTTTGTTGTAGAAGTTGGGATCAATTAATGTGACTGACTGTAAATGTGAGATATTCAAAACTTTTAAAATATGCAGTAACTGTAATTAAGCCTCTATTGACTGTTAACTCAAGGCTTTGTTTTAATTTTAATTAGTAATTTGAAATGCATTCCAAACTAGAATGCTTATCAGAGAAGAGAACATAGTCAAAAGTGAAGCTAGTTAGTTAATGACTGCATGTAATTAAAGGATAGGCAAGTGGCACAACACCGGGGCTTGAAACAAACGTAAACTATAGCAGGTCTAGAGTAACTTTTAGCTTGTCTGAACACATGGTGTCTTGGCCAAGCATTTCTGTGCTAGGAAAGTGACCATGAAGTTACTTGACTTGTATAATGGCCACTTAGAACATCAAAATCTACTTAACCAAGTCCATCTGACAGTGTTGGGTACTGGACACTATTCAAGGTTATGTTACTTTGCTTCTTCATTAACGATTGCACGCTTTGTGCAAATTGTATAACAAAACACAAATTTTCAAGTTTGTTTAATAACCATTTAAGTCCCAATCAGTTATCATCCAATGAAAAAGAAAACATTTGGTAATGAGAATTTGAGAATTGATTAAACAATGCAAATCACAGAATCAAAGTATGGGAACAAATAGGGAGAATTTAGCAATCCAACTGCGACTGAAAGATTTAATCACAAACAACACAGAATGATTGAAACTTTTCAAGTACAGTAAATCCTATTTGGTGTGCTATGGCTGTTCAAAATTACCTTGTAAATCAGGAACTTGTGGTTGCAGAGGAGCTCTTCCAGTCTTACTGTGACGTGATGTAGATGCTGTGAAAGAGGACAGTGGTCTAGAAATCTTTCAGATACACACAGGGCATGAAACTGCAAAGTAATAAATTGAATGTGATTTTAGATACAATTTTTTTAGGTACCATTAGCATTGCATGTTACAGCATTTTCATTCTCTATAGAACAGACAAGATGAAATGAATGCTTCAATTTACTACTGACAGTACTATAAATTATGATTTATATTAAAATATTTCAAAGTTCATGATTAATATTTTACATGTAGATATAATTTATTTAATTGTAAAACTGAAACATATAAGCTTGTCAACCCCTACTTTTCACTAGTGAAAATATGAAACTGCGAGTTAATATTCATTTGAGACCATACAAGACTGCAAGCCAAGATAAGAACATACTAAAAGTTGAACAACTAAAATAATTAATATAAACACCATATTTGGAAGGAAAAATGATGTGGATGTTGTATATATAACTCAAGATAGCATCAGGCTATCTAGGAGTCACACATGGGGACCCAAGAAAACAGTCGTTTTAAATATTTAAACAGACTACAGAAAAAGCTTTATATTACTCTATCACTCAGTTAAAGGCAAGAATTTTGTAGCTGTAGCTACATGTAGTCAATGGCTACCTTTATCATGCATTTCTAAATGCTTAAAGAGTTAATTGTTCTTACCACTTGCAAGAACTGCAGTGGGGTTACAGGGTTCAGGTTCCATCCAAGTCTTTCAAGTATAATACGTTCCATTCTCAAAAGATCAGAAGATGAGCAACTCAAACCACTGACATCAATTAAATCCTTTGCAGTAGGAATAGCCTGCAGAATGTGTAAAACATTTATCAAGAGTAACGATAACTGACATTATTATATTATAGACCTCTGGTATAAATTCAACAGTAACAATGGACCATGTACTTACAGCATTAGCAAAACAAAGTAACAAAATTACACCAAACATAACCAAAGCTCATGATGTTTAATTAATATTTACTTTAATGTATACATAAAATATGAAATAAAATTTAAAAGCAGACATTGTTGTAGCACTTACTTGCTTTCATGTGGGGGAATTTAGCACCACTTTCATAGGAAAGTTATTTTTGAATGATAATTATAGTAGTTGACGAATGGCACAATTCATTTTTTGAGGTTTTTGCTCTTACCATAACCTGGAGAGCTCCTCCGATGAAAATAGCCCCAAATAGCTCCAGAAAAAAGTAAGTGAGTGCCACAAGAATGTTTGTTTTTAAATATTATTTCATATAATTATATACATTGTACAGTAGTAAAATATTTATGTTCTATTATATATTTTTTATAAACATTATGAGCTTGTGTTACCCGTGATTATACTAAGGCAATGTAAACTCAAGTTTACCTCATCTTCCTCAATCATTTTCACAGCCAAGAAAAGACAGGAAACAGAAATACAGGGAAGATACTTGGGGTTTGCCTGTGACAACAATAACAACAATCTCCCTTAATAAATAGCACAATAATTAGGAATTAGAAATTAGTGAGTCATTAACGTACTAATTCTAGCCGTCCCATGGCCACATTCACACAAAGGAACTTTCAAGTATAGAAGGTAAAAATACTATTGATGGTTTAAAGAGACCTTGACACTAATATGGTATCCAGGTAGCCTCAAATTGCCAGAAACTTAATTTTGGCTTGCAGATTTTCTGTTTCAATTAGCTACTTTGGCTTGTAAGTTGAAAAAAAATCTGTTTTAATTTTAAGGCTAATACTGGTAAAAAGTGGCTCATAATTAATTAAGTTTGACAGTAGCCACAGGACTATCAAGTTAAAAACTGTCAAGCCCTGTCTAATCATAAACTGAAACCACAGGCAGCCAAATCAAAGGGTTCGAAAAGATTATGTCATTAGTACTGGTTTTCCAATAGTTATCCTAGATCTATAACCAAATTTACTTCAGAATTGCTTTCTTTTTTAACGGATAATCTCCAAAATGCAAACTAAAGAGTAAGACATCAAAACAAATGTATTAATGACAGGTAACACAGGTATTGGTACCCCAATACTGGCTTTTACAGTGCTTTTACAACATTTGAAAGTAGACGTTGTATTTTGTTGAGTAGGAGTTGCAAGGCATAAAGGGCCTTGCTCCCTATGGGGGAGAGGGGTACAGAGGGAAAGTAAGTGTCACTAATGGAAAAGTTGCTGTTGGATAGGATGGCTGACGGCTAGTTTTGAAAACAGTGTTTTAATGAGAACCCTAATAAAATTTGTGTAGCCCAGAGAGAGAAATGATAGATGAATGCTGTCAGATAAAAAAATGTAACTGTCAGACTCTTTAGGTTGAACTGTATAGCTGTGATAACATTGTTTTATTGCCCTTATATAACATGCACCATATAACACTCAAAGACAGACACTTCTAGCATTAATTTCATATAATTTTTACATATAAATTATAATGGCGACTATTTTCATGTAACGTTACAAGAAAATACACAATACTACAGCATAACTGCACATTATTGCTGCATACCTTCATCATTGAAAGAAATCTATCCAACAGATTAACAGCAAGAGCAAAGACTTCTGGATGAAAGTTGCAATGGCGATTAAGATGTAGTAGCAATATCACACTTTTGTCCCGGTGAGAGAAACTGATTTCATCAGAACCCTACAATTTCAAGTCATGCTTTATACTATATCAAAAACATAAAATTATATAAAGGTTTATATAAAAATTTGAAAATAAAGGATTATTAAAGATTTTTAAGATTCTGCATGTATTCTGTTTCAAAAAAATAATTAAAAATGTTTTAATAAAAATGAAGAATAATTAAGCTATTTTAAGTATTACAACCAGTTTTTAAATTACACTTTTCTTGTTGATTATCTTCTTTTTGTCAAAAAATTTGGAATTATAAAACAATTTCTAAACCAAATGTGATGTCTAATTTTATGATTTTGAAAAAAACATTTTTAAACAAAGCTCAAGAAAAACAATTCAAACAAATTTTTTTCTTGATAATTTAGTTTTATAAAATTATGTATAAGAAATAGTTTAGGTCTATAAAATCATTGAAGTTCCTTTAAAAATATATAATGTCTCTACTATTTTTTAAAAAAGAACTCTCTGGGAATTAAATAAAGTCCTCCTAATAATTATCAACATGACTTTATAATATCAATATTTATTTAAAAGGGAAACCCTTAAAGAGTTTTAAAACTGAAAATGACACGGTTCATTTAATATAAGGAATGTAAACAAAAACCTGTAAAGCTATTATGTGGTACTGCAATATGATACATTTTATATGTATGAAGATGATTTATAAATTATTAGCCAAGAGATCCATGGTTGAATTCCATTAGTGTTAGTACTGTTGAACATTTTATAACCCCACTGGCTACAATACATATGTGGGCCAGTGATAATATTATAATGCAGTAACTAAATACATCTCATGATACTATTTTCACCAGTTTATGCTGGTAATTATTCAGATTAAAGGACATTTTCACGACTATATTTTACGTTGGGATGTCTTTACTTGTACATAATTAATATATTTATTTGGTCCGATACTTTTTTTGGCAATAGTTCATTAATATTTGGTCAGAAATTCTTCATTTTCAATTTCCTTGTCATATATCATTGTGAGAAGCCCATGCAACTTTAAGGCAAATTAATGGAATAATGCGCCTTTGGGTTGTAAGATGCAAATTTTGCACAAACAAATTTACAATTAGACGTATTTCTTAGTTTCTATATATACCTTTCTCGCACTAAGGCACTTTAGATTTGCTTGACATTTTCCTTCTTTCTTCAATCCATCTTTCAAAGCCCTGCGTAACCGGGCACCGTTCAAGCCGATTGTCACTTTCATCTAAGATGAAAAATCAACAAAATATTTTAAATTCCATTGCAAAACTCACATTTACCTCATTGGTGGTTCTGGGATGAAAAAAGTTAAAAGCAGTAGTATAAAAATTTGCAAGCAGATCTATACACAAATGAATGAACAAAACCTATAACAGTTTACCTTCTCACAACATAAACAATGGAAATATTCTGAATGCTTAGGACACAAACAAAACCCAAGGGAAAATCCCTTGTTAACCGCAATCACTTCAGAAATTGTTCGCCAAATAAATGGTAGAAGTTGCACTCAAGTATTAAATACAACAAGTGATATTGGTTCCAAATTTCGGTTAATGTTTATAGCGCCATAATGACAGAAATTCTCGTGACAAATATAGTATTAGCAAGTCTAAAATGAAGCAATTGCTAGCAATTAATTCAAAGAACAAAATCTTCAAACCTCAACCAACATAAATGAAACCACATAAATATAAAAAAGAAATACATGAGGATTCTTTTCCTCAAACACATTATAGCATTTGGTAAGACCCGGAGTACCTATTCTCTCTCCAAATGTTCGACGAGATGCCATAAAGGCATAAACAGAGTGAATTTTTGCTAACGAGGTCACGGGATTTTTCCTTGCGAGCTGTATTCAAGACATTTAAGAAATAAAGACAAATTCTGAAGGAAACACAAAAAGTTGCTATAAAGCCAAAAACTCAACGCCAAAAAATTCGATACTCTACAAAAAACAAAATAATTCTGCCAAAGTAAAATCTTATAGTTTATCCTTCAGTTGAATGTTTTGAAACTCTTTCCGCATAAACGAAATGGACCTAAAGATAAACATCGATACCTTACTAATTTCTCGATAATTTTGCAACCTATCTATATTCTACAACGCATTGTTCTTTCAAGCGAAAGCTTAGCTGATTCAAAGCTCACCAACAAATGAAAGAAGTAAATAAACTTTGACTCAATTCCTGTCTTTAAAAATAAAAAAAAGGAATGACACCATGTTTGGCTACCGAAACATCCGCGCCCAAGACCTTTCTTCGCTTGCGTTCAATGTTGAAAATTTGACAATATAGAAAAATATTAGTAGATACTACTTTGACTTTTGAAACAACGCAGAACGTATATTTCCACGCAAAAAACTATCACTTCAACTGACAGCGTTTGCGGCCATTAATCTAGCCTACCTTCTTCAACCTTCCCGGGTCTTTGAAACGCTCAACTTTTCCTTTTCAATATCTTTCCTTCCACTAAACTTTTCCTCATGCTCTTCCTGAGAAAAACTATTCATGCTTCCATAATGAAAGTTAAAGTTTTATTGGCAGCAGCTACTCCTGCATCCTTTGTTTTGTTGTGTTCGAAACCGTTCTGATGTAAACACAACTACGCAAATTTTCTTAAAAGTTTTGAGCGCCAAATATGTGTTTAAATTTTCCCTTCCTCTGATTGGTCAGCCAAAGTGAATCCTGTTATGTGATTGGCTAACATATTTTGTCATACGTTTCAAGGCGTAGCCCAGACTCCGTGGAGAGCCTTAAAAAATATGCACGTCATTTTATGTGAAATTTACATATGGCAAACTGACATAGAAAATTTGCATTTGACCGACTCCCATAATCAGTTATATTTTATATGTTTCTTATCATTGATTCATTAACCATTTTATTTTCCACATAAAGAAGAAATGTCAAAGAAAATTTCTATCTAAAAATGTTATTTAAGACGGACGGTTTTCGATTCAAGTTTTTTTGTTGATTTTGGCAGAGGTCAAAAGTAGGTCATGTGATTTTTGCGGCTCATCTGATTGGTCGATGGACGGCTCACCTCAGGGTGCCGTCATTTCCTTATCCTGAGACGTACAATTTCACTTTCTTTTTGGCTCTCCGCCATCTTATTTCTACTAAATCTTTCAACCTTATCCTTACTTGACCTATAGAAGGTAAGTATATAACCGTGCGTTGTTACTACTCGCATTTTTTTTAGATACGAGCATTTATTTTTAATTTTGTTGAAAGTTTCTGATTGTTTTAATGTCATACTGTACTTCCTGAATTCAACCAAATCCCGTAAATTAACTTACGTAAATACTTCGATAATTTCCTGAACTTAAGTTTTGTTTTACCTCTTAACTTATTATTGCGCCATTAAGGTATCGGGAAAAACATCCCGTACGTAACTAAAGAGGTCATGAGAAGGAATAGCTATGAATCTTGTTCGAAAACTGGACATTAGAAGGCTCGCAAATGTTTTGGAAGAGAAACTTCAACGGGAGAATGAATCGATCACAAGACTGTACGCTAGTCTATTAAGCCGGGTATGTACATTTTCTAGCTTTGTTGATATCTATAAAATATCTATACTTGTACCATACTGCCTTTTATTGGTTCATACACAAATGCAATTTCGGTCATTAAAATTCTTGCTTTCGAATTTTCCTTGTTCTTGTTCTATAGAAACAAAATCTCAGTTCCTTCACACCAAATTGATACTGCAATTGCAGTTATACATACAAAATAATTATTTACAAAATTGTTGCCTCTTTCTTTAGCTCTAAATGTGGATTTTCCCATTTTGCCTTCAAATTGTCGGCTTATAAATAGTGATAAAACTCCTTTTTTATATTTGTTGTTGTACGGTGTATTCACAAAGTTTAATTTAGAATTAATCAACGAGCTATTTTTAGCCACTAACAGGAACAGAACAATATAATGCACTTATCAGCGGTCATCCCGGGGAGGTGACCCCAGAGAACCCCCGGGCATTTGCACCAAGACATTTACAAATTCTACTTACCCAGGGCCAGTATTCTTCCACAAAAAGCTACCACTGTCCCTCCCCTGGCGAGCATAATTTGAAAGGACTCCCAAATTGTAACGTAATTTCCTGAATAATTTTTAATAAAATTGAAAACATCACAAGTCGCTTTTTGCTGAAAATTTTTTACGTATCTGTTGGTCTCAATTTGGAGCCCTGTCAAATGTTGAGCGCTTCACCACATATGGCTTTTTATGCTGGAAATAGTGAAAAAGAAAATGACAATCGAACAGAAGAAATAAACACGTTATAGATCACTGGAGTAGCGCGGTCACTCAAGAAAATATGAATAATTCAAACAGATGACAATATAAAAATTCAACACCTAATCATCAAAAGATTAGCATACAAGAGATCTGGATTTCTTGCGAAAAATATTTTCGCTATGTTAGGGAAGGATGGTCAACAGAAGGGGACAGATTTACGAGAGAAACGTAAGACACGCTTACCTTTTTCTCCGTTGCCATTTTGGAAGTCGTTCAACGGTAATACCCAGTCCCCGCAGTCAGGATCTTTCATTTTCAAGATGGCAGCGCTGTTTCAAATCCCATGGGTCTTTCCCTGTGTATCTTGCTGCGGTAGAGCAAAAGCGGTCCAATGCCCCTGTCCTGGGCCAAAAATTGGCGACAAAAGTCAGCATATCCCGCGCTATTCCCCCGTATGTCGTTCCCGGGGTCCCCACTCCCCTGGGATGGCCGCTGATAAGTGCATAATGTGCATTGCTGTGTGTGTTCATTTACTCACCAGGCATGGACCTTGTGAAATATCAACATTTTCCGCCTTAAGGTTTTAAAAATAAAAGAAAAAATTAGCATTTACTGTTTTTAATGTCATTGTATCAACCCAATTTTAATCTGGGTTTATCCCCATAATCAAACTACCAGTGGAAAAACACTATCTATGTAAATTTTACTGCTATAATATTCGTTATTTGGAGAAAATTTTGTACATAAAAGATTTTGTGATGATCACTGCAATAATCCTGAAAACAAATAGTTTCATAAACTAAAGAAAATGTTTTGTTTTTTGGGTTCAAGTCTTTCCAAACACAAGTTATGTTTTTAGTGGCTGATTACATGGAGGTTTTTAACCCCGGGGTTGAACTCAGTCCTGGGTTGAAAATTTTGAAATTTCAGCTCAGTTAAGGCCACTCTCTACCCTAAATTTTGGTGGAGAGTGATACTGTAAGTTGAGAGAAAAATTTGAGTGTGAAGAATTTGGGGGATGACCACCGAACTATGCCTCCAGACCATGTGGCTCATCCTCGGTGTAAGAACCTGTGAAGTCTTTTTTTTGTTTTACCACTATTATGTTCGTTCTATCTATTGTTTTGGTTTCATTGTTTTTTTTGTTATACGTCACTCACAGGTTCTTACACTAAGGTAAACCTGACCATGTGAAGGTCCAAATATTAACTCCAGAATTAATTTTTAACTTCACTAAACCTCACCCAAATTCAAATTTCCCTTAAAAAATACAATTAAAAAAACTATCTCCTCCCACAAATCTCATCTGAAAACTTTGAAAATATTTACGAGGCTTTCATTTTATTCAATCTGTGAAGTAGTTAACGTTTTTTTCGATTTTAAAAATAATGATGGAGATATCATCAAAAATGTCCCTAAAAGTAGAAAAACGCCCTTAGGGTAGCGAGTGGCCTTAATGCGAGCTCAAAAAACAATATTTCAAATAATTTTTATGTCAAGAGTTTGTGTTTGAAGGGAGAGTTTGACCAGAATGCAACTTAAAATGCTTGAAGCAGCACAACTGCGGATCCCAAATTCAAAATTCCCATGCTCATCTTGCTAATAAAGTGACAAATACAGTATAGATAAGAGCGGAGCTCTCACGGGAAAATGGTACTGAGGATGGGAACTCTGCAGAGACCCTGCTCTCTTTAACCTACACTCCAGATGAGGGGATAGGGGGAGCAGAGAGGGGTGCTCAATTTGCACAAATGTACAATAATTTTTCCCCCCACAAATATCCTAACAGTATAGTAGTAATCATGTTGAGAAAATGAAGTTTCTAATGTTTCCAAAATTAACGGCAAATCTCAGATCCATAGCTACATTTGCTACAGAGATGGGCACCCACAAAGCTTTTGGCTGGGACGCCTTTAGGCCACTCTCTACCCTAAAATTCACCAAAATTCAAATTTCCCTTCCCTATTCCCTATTCCATTTCCCTTCCCTACATTTAAAAACCTATCTCCTCCCACAAATCTCATCTAAAAAATCTGAAAATGTTTGCGAGGCTTCCTTTTTACTCAATCCGAAAAGTGATTATCGCTTTTTTAGATTTTCAAAATAATGACGGAGATATCATCAAAAATGTCACTAAAAGTAGCGAAAAAATGCCCATAGGGTAGAGAGTGGCCTTAACAGGGCTGTGTTCAACCTTGGGGTTGAAATATCCCCCTGTAATTGGCCCCTTAGTAAATTTAAAAATATTTATATAATTATATACAGTATGTCTTAGAAAAATGCAGCATGCCTTTGAAATCCACCTAGAGCAATTTTCCCCTTACCTAAGATTTTAGGCTTTTCCATTGCAGATCTTTTACTCAACCATGTTTCAGTTTAAAAGGTCTTTCAATTCAGGGAATGTTACTAGATTAAGCTTAATGTGGAATGCAAAACAAAACTTGTACTGTGTTTACATAGAAATATTTCTAAATGAACTCGTACTGGATTAGGCCTTATTAAGCAGATACTGTAGCAAGCAAAATACTACAGCAGAATTTAACCATTTGAAGAAAAACATGAGTCGAGCAGGACATGATTCAGCCAGTTTCATTCTGGAATCAACTTTGCTCTTCATTTACCTGATTCTGGGATTGGATTTTGTACTCCAAACTTGACCTGGTATCATTTAAACACACTCTCTTAGTAGTACTAAAGATATAATGTCATAAAACATTGTTCAGCTTTGTAATCCCTTGATTTTTTTATACGGCCAGAAGCAAAAAATTTTAATTACTATGTTATCATTATTGTATGTATGTATACAATTTGACTGTATCATTAATTTGTGTGTTAAAATGTTACAAGGAGAGTGACATTGTTCCAGGAGTGAGAGATCGAGTTGTTAGATGGCTGCAGCTTATAAACCAACAGTTTGATTATCATCCTGAAACATTTGCTCTTTGTGTGAACATCCTTGATAGACTACTGACAACAGTCAAGGTAATGATCCAACTGGTCACAACTCAATGTTGTACCTCAGGTTATTTAATTGGCAACTGGAAATGCTCTCTATTAATTTCACACAAGTGACTTGATAGTTTTTAAAATTGCCATAATTAATTGTTGTTTGTAGGTTTGCTGACTTGTGGGTCTCCAGAGTGAATTTTACTATAAGTAGTTATTTTCTAGAGTCCCAATAATTGATGGTGTAGTTTATACTTTCTGCTTATCTTTGTACATGTATCACTGGCTGGGATGAGTGAGCTTGTTGTTGTCCTACTGTTGTACAGGAAACCTAATTCCTGTTGGTTAGTTTTTCAGCAACTGCTCCCATCCTTTTTTGCTCCTGTCTGCATTTCCATTACCTTTTCCCAGTTTCCCATATGATGAACAGTCTTGAATCTCTTGCTGTTTAACATAAATAGGACAGTTATTACTTTGGCTACCTGTGGTAGGCCTAGTCAACGTTTACCTTTTCATCATTATACTTATCTTTCTATCTATAATGTCACATTTTTTTTGAGAAAATTACCCAGAACTCCATGCATTCATAGCCTTAATAAAAAGACAATTGATCACAAGGTTTTGGAACGTCCAGGCTTTACTACAACTACAGACTGAGAAGAGTTTTAACAGTTTTTTCAAGTTTTCCTAAAAACAGTCTTCCTACATATGAACTTCTTGCTCAGATGATCTACACACAAAATTAATGTGCATGGCGATTATTCGAGTCAACTTGCTTCATATCCATATCAATTCAATAATGGAAGTGTTTCTTGAGGTTTTTTGAAGACCTCAAGGGAAAATTTTTTCTTGTACTGTAATTACGTCAAGAAATGTATATAGGATAGGAAAATTGTTTTGCTTTAATACCCCACGGCATTATACAAGTTTATGGTGAGCTTTTTGTGTCACACTTATCAATGTTGTTGAGAGCTGCCAAATGTGGAATAATTTGATTGAAAATTCATATTTGCTGCTTTCTTGCAATGTTAAATTTGAATTGCCCTATACATTATTCTTCCCGCTAAAATCTGTAATTTTTGATAATAAATATACAGTATGTAAGTTATACACTATTATTTTGCTGTGTATGATTTACGTACTATATATTATTGAATTGCCTCTTTAGAAACACCGATGCTAATCTGACTTACAAATGGCTAGATTAACTCAGTCTAAAAGTTTGCAATTTTTATATGAACTTCATGTTTTCAAAGTGTACAGTCAAACAAAAGTGTAGCTCCCTACAGATTTGTAAGTATATATTTGTCACATTTTCATGACATCAAATTTGAATTGCCCTATACATCATTGTTCCTGCTAAAATCTGAAATTTTAAATTCAAGTTGTAAATGGATAGATTACTTCTGTCATCATGTTCTCAAAGCCATCTACACAATTAAATTTATTTTTGTTTTATTTCTTGTTTTTTCTTTGTATTTTGATTTTTTACAAGCCAAATTTATGAAAGAAATATTTTTTTTATGTAGTTTAGCTGGTACATATTTTAAAAGCTCCATTGAAGAAAGAACCAAACAAAATAATAACTGACTTTGTAAGATTTCAACTTCAACCGTGAAAAATCTTTCAAGTTTAAAATTTGCAAACTGATAGTTTTCAGTTTTTACAGAACTGATGGGGATCAATTTTAAAATGGGAAAATAGTTCTTGGTTTGTGGAAACTTATAATCTACAGTGATTTAGGGGATTTTCTTGAATTAATATTTTGTTTTTAGACATTGAATTAATGCTTGCATTTCTAAGGATGCTATGTACAGGGTAATCTTTCTATGTCACATCATAGGTAGCCAGAGTAAATGCCTGCAGCAAATTTTTTAGTTGTTTGTTTTGTAAAATAGATTTGGTGATAAAAATTTTTTCTAACAGAAGGTTAAGCTCTAGAAAGATTTAAGATTTTTTATTGTAAGTTGTTAATGTTTTTTTCTAGCAATGGTTTTTCATTTCACTTAAAATCTGTTGTGAGTTTCCCAGCTTAAAAATGTGACTAAAGTTTTATAAGTGTTTGACTTACTTTGTTGGACGAGTATGGGAGATGGAAATATTTGCAGGTCAGTGAAGACGACCATGTTGGCTAAAGCTGTGACTATTTTATCTCTGAGTGTTAGTTTGTTAGGACTGTCAATACAATAGATAAGATCACAGCACTGCAACTAGTTATTATGCCAGGTTATATTTCTTCATTGATCAATGCAAAATTATTATTATAACCAATTCTCCCTTTGTTATTTTAAATAATAATACAGTAGTCAGTTACTATATTGAATATGAAGAAGTACTGTACTTTTGTAGCATAAAAGGAAATGTTCACAAATGATTTTCCTCTGTTATAGGCAAAGTCCAAGTATTTGAGATGTATTGCAATCAGTTCATACTTTTTGGCCATAAAACTTCTTGAGGAAGATGAGGTACAGAATTTTTGTTTAAATTGCGTTTAACTTTGTTGTCAAGTTTGAAACTTCCCAGTAGATTGCAGGCTAGTTTAACTTGAAATATAGTTTTTGTATTAAAAACACAATTTTGTGTCACATTTGTAAAACTAATACAATTGAAATTATTTTAGAAACAACTACAGTGGAATTACATTAAGTTATGGTCATACAGGACTTCTTGAATAACAAAAGTTCTCACCGTTTTATTTAATATGGTGTACAGTATATACAAGGAACCCAAGAGATTTCTTTGTGGAAGAGTATATGGTGTACAGTATATACAAGGAACCCAAGAGATTTCTTTGTGGAAGAGTATATGGTGTACAGTATATACAAGGAACCCAAGAGATTTCTTTGTGGAAGAGTATATGGTGTACAGTATATACAAGGAA
>JAOTRI020070590.1:0-16800 GCA_028564885.2 Zoanthus sanctaehelenae
CGCAGAACTTCTTGTCCAAAAGCTTTTCCAGCATTTCCCTCGTTTCCAGTAATTCCCTTGTTTCAGACATACTTACAGGCACATAAATAAAACTTAAAAACACACAGAAAAGGAAACAAACAAAAACTAAAAAGTAATATAGACGAAAAACATTCAAATTTTCATGCCAAAGAAAAGCTCCCATCTTTGTTCCGACGCATGCGCATGCGCATGCGCTTATGGAAAATGGCTATGAGATTACAGGAAAATCAATATGTTGCATGTGGGAAATGCGATTTATCAAAAGTTGCTTAGCGCCTATGAAAAATAGTTATGAGATTACAGGAAAATGAAACTGTCCATCAAAAGAATTGCATCGGTAGTTGCCTTGGATAAAATGTCTTTGAATTTGTTAATTAAGACACAATTGGTCAGCTTTTTGGCTTTGAAGTAGCCATGTTTTTATACTTTTTGAACATGTTAAAAATTTATGAATTTGTTTTAGCTCAACTTGTGCAAAACAAATGGTAAATGATATCGCTTGTTATAGTTCAACCGACCAAAGACGGTTGTATACAGCTGTTGTGAAAGATGATCCATGGTATATTTCTGATTTTCGGCATTCACTCGTAAAAGCTTACTCACTGTTACTTTTGTTTTTATAGCGGTATGGTTGTGGTGACAAAAATTACACCGATGACCAAAGATCACCAGTATTTGTCCAGTTTATGGACTGTGTATGGCAAGTGACTAAGCAGGTAAGTTACCTAAACGACAGCAAGTAGAATAGGTATGGTGTGGGAAACTGCCTAAAGATTTCACAGCCATTACATTCATCACATGGAATGACTTTTTATTCAGGCGGTAACCACAATATGGGTCCTTTTTTTACTCTGACGAAGAACTAACGTTCGATTTATAGTGGTCTGACTTCCTAGAAGGAAACTCTTATCGATGTATATTGCAGCTATGAAGTAAATTTCTCGGTGACCGAAAAGAAAAACATCAAAACTAGGCAGAAGCTGTAAGATCCACTTCTGAGCGACATCTTGCAATGTATAATTGTGCTTGGTTTGTTGCTTTACATCATCTTTTTCTGTTGTCCAAGCTGCGGGCACATGGATTTGATGAGAGCAACGTTGATCTTAAGCAGTCCTATTTATGGATCTGTAGAGCAGGACGAGGATAGGTGAATTTGCTAGCGTATCTCATCTCGAAAAATTAATAAAAAATACTGCTTGTATTTGATAAAGTGAGCTAGCACCACTCGTCCAAATCACTTTCATCAAATACGCGCGGTAGTTTTTATTAATTCTTCTCGAACGGTCGTATTTTCTATGCAAGTGCTTGATATTTTGCAATTTATCGAACCTCAAAAAAAAGTTTTTTGTTTGTTGAATAATAACATACGATAATAACGTTTTAAGAGCGTCTGTCTGTAAAAATTGAGAAATGGCGGCACGGCTTCAAAAACTGAAATTCTTCATAGCTTGCCTGAATAACACATTTGGGGAACTATTGTCGAAAACGTTATCGAATTTTTCTACAAATCAGCAGTTTTTGAGATATTCGCAAAAACCGAAAACTTGTGTTTAATTCATTAAATATGCAAAATTCAAGCTCAAAGTTATGGAAGTTTGGCGTTGTCATACGACAACTTGCCAACACAAAATTAAACAAAAAATGGTTTTTAATTTAGTTTTTATTATTAAATTGTTTATATCTAGCAAGTATTTGAGAATTTGAAAAGATTTGTTGGGTTTTCTTGATCCTTTGAAAACCGCGGTATCGAGCCTTTCGTTACAAGACGAAAAAACAGTTAAGTTCAGCGTCTAAAAAAAGTCTTGGTATGTCCGATACATACTAGTTCGAATACTACAATGAAGTATAGCCTTTATACTTTACTTATATGCAATAAAAGTTTTGGGCAATTCTAATTTGCATAATACAAAAAGTAGCAAACAGTTA
This sequence comes from Zoanthus sanctaehelenae, assembly GCA_028564885.2. Lineage (NCBI taxonomy): Eukaryota > Metazoa > Cnidaria > Anthozoa > Zoantharia > Zoanthidae > Zoanthus > Zoanthus sanctaehelenae. The sequence continues at coordinate 1,948 of JAOTRI020070590.1, forward strand.
AAACGAATACAAGACTGAGAGTTAATTCACTGAGTAATTTTAGAAACAAATTATAAGTGCAAATTACATCTTGATTTCAGTTTTTAAAATCAAGTCTCTTTTAGGATTTCGATTTAACTTCAACTACATCTACATTGTAGATATAGTTATAGGGCCGTGAACATGAAATTCTTTCATCTTCGGAGTTCAAGGGTATGAAATTTCAGTGCATCGGTTCTGAAATTTTTCTATGTAATCTCATGTACGCTGAGTTAAGTGTTTTTGTATTGAAGCTAGGTTTTTAACAAGGCTGAGTTTAACCTCGGGTATGAAAAGAGGTCTGAAAAACCTCTATATGTAATTCGTCATTAAACGAAAATTAGTCTTAGGAATCTCTATCTGCTACAGATTGTGTGACATCTCATATTTTTTGTTGTTAGATTGATCATATTGCCGTTGGTCTTCCTGTGTGCTAGAAAATGTAATGTTTAAAGAATTTTTGAAAAAGATCATTAAATACAAAAGTACTATATACATTTTTTTGAAACAGAAGGACTAAGAAAACAATGACAGGTGCGCATGAGTTAATCACTCATTCTATGAAATATGGTGAATTTGAAAAATGCAGATTTATTAAATTCTCTTTTTCTTTTTTTGAGATACAGGGCCCAGTTGGTCAAAGGCTGGTTAAGTTTAACCCTGGGTTAAGCAGAAATTCAAACATGAATTTCTTCTTTAAGAAAAGGTAAACGGTTATTTATGAAGACTGTTTGGATTTTTCTATTAAATGTCTTGTTAATCCCAAAATTACAGCTAAAATCTCTACTTCTAAGAGAGGAAACAAGATCGTCGGTTAATCATTTAAACCTGGGTTAATGCTAATTGGCTTTTGAACAACTGGACCCTGAGCTGTAAGAAAAGAATACATTTTTCCTCCGTCGACAGATTTGACAATTCTTTGGTTCGATTGATTTACAATGGAGTTCACGTCAGTGCTAGAACTGTTTATATCGGATAAAAATAGGAATAATGCGCAATATGGACGTCGTGACTTAACTGACAGAAGTAAAATTATTGTATTTCCTAACACTCTGCGTTCTTCCAACTCAAGCCAGCAAACACTCTTAACACTCTGCGTTCTTCCAACTCAAGCCAGCAAACACGCTCTCATTCCGTCTCGTAGATCAGCCAAGAAGGAGATACGAACCAGGAGAGGAGACTTTGCTCGAACAGCTCTTTTCCATATCTATTATTTTTCACTACAGACACCTTTTACTACCATTTCTATGCCTGATATATACGTTATACTTTACTATAACTTCAGAATTCTTTCCAATAATGCGCTCATCAGTAAAATCATTCCAAAAAATCGTTGTTAAGTTCTTGTTTGAAAAGCAACTGAACAATCATTCATTAAGTGTCTTATAGCTGATGCGCGGCTATATCGTATGGAATGGTAAAATGAAAGATTTTTTTGTCGGATGGAATGGTAAAATGAAAGATTTTTTTGACGGATATTTTCAAAATATTTACACATTGATAAACTAATTTGTTTTTACCATCCCAAATCCTCATCGCAACACATAGCAATCCTTAGCTTCGAGCACAACAAATCGTTAAATGAATTCTGCCGAGGCGAAATCAGCAGCCGTGATCTTCTCATTTTCTTCAGTTAAAGATTTTCTGTTTTTGTTACTCTAAAAATGATTTTTTTTTTTATCATTACATTTCAAGACAGGTTTTTCAAATTGCTGTTTAATTTCCACTTTATTTTTATAGGAACAAAGTTTATATTGAGGTTGCGATTGGCTAAAGTTGAAGGAAAATTTTTGAATAATACCGAGGTTCAGATTTTGTTGAGATCAAAACTTTCTTATAATACTATACTTATTTCATGTATTGTAATTGTACTCTAATCCTAAATAACAAATCCATGTACAAATCTATTACCTTTGAAGCTCCTACCACAATCATCTTAAAAACTGAAATTCCTTGTCGCTGATATTCCCGAAAATAGGAATGTTCACAAAAATGTTTTGTTTAAAGTTGACTCTTGTAGAAGAAAGGTTGTACCCCATAAAATGTCTTTGCTATGTATGAATGTTTGGCTTGTCTCAAAATGTTCCTCTAAAAGCCATGTAATAAATATCTTATTAACATTACTTGCTTTTGGCCAGCGCGCATTGCGCATGTGCCATAAAAATATACTGTAACTTGGGGCAAGGACATTGGACCGGGTTAAAAAAAGGTATATATTGCCCCTATATAAAACTTCTACAATCATATGAAATAATACTATTCGTTTACATAACTTAGTAAGAAAGTATTTCAAGGAAGTGCCATCCCCAAAAACGTAAAACTAAAAGTAAACATAAATTAATCTGTTGTCGCCAAGTTTCTTTTAGTTGCTAACTTTGCTTTTATTTTCATTTTAGACATCAGCAAGAATGGTCTGGCTGCAAAATAATTATTTTAGAGGTTAAAAGTTTTTTATGAAGAGCTTTTAAAGAAAGCTTTTATGGGCAGAGAAGAACAAAAAGTGTGACATTCCGTTCGATTTTAGTTTGTGTATTAAAAACAATTTTCCATTTTAGAACGTGTATTAACTTGTGTCATTAGTTGGAAATATTTAGTCCTAAATAAATGAAATAAATAAACAATTTTGTCAAACTAAAAATTATTCAAGTGTTTCGTTATAAAAGCATTTTCATTGAATATACTTGATTGTACATTCAACGTACTTTATCAGGTGGAACAAGGTCAAGAGAATCAGAAACCAGACAAAGAGATTGACATTAAAAAGCAAAAACTACCCAAACTCTATTCCTTTGTTTGGCCACAACCTATACGCATGCGCACAACCAGTTTCACCCGAGTAACTTCAGTTTTTAAAATATTTTAAATCCAGCATGTTTAAAAGGGGGATTCCAATTTCAAAATTCCAAATCTTCAAAGATTATCTTTAGCACTCCCAAAGATCCCAATAATAGCAAGAAATTACATAGGAAATATTTTCCAGGAGCGTTGCCAGGATGCTTGACAGTTGGGATGGTTCCAATTACCAAAGCCGTCAAAGATTATCTTTAGCACTCCCCAAGATCCCAGTAATAGCAAGAAATTACATAGGAAATATTTTCCAGGAATGTAGCCAGGATGTTTAACAGGGGGGATCCCTATTATTAATTTCTAAGATCTCGAAAATACCCCCAAAAGCCCTAACACATTATGCGTTTATCATTCGCTTTTTGTATAGCCAGCATAGAACAAAATGAACAATTGTTTTGATAAAATCGCAAAAAAAATAGGAGAACAAAAATAAATATAAGCGTTTGTCTACCGCATGTGGCTACTGCAAAAAGAAATTATGACAATAAATTCAGTAAATGCAAGTGTTTAATACAAATATAAACATATTTGCACCATTTTTTCACAATTGTCTTTGATTTTTAATGAAAGTGTTTAATACAAATATAAACATATTTGCACCATTTTTTCACAATTGTCTTCGATTTTTAATGAAAAAAAAAAGTTGTAGATTAAAAGAAGTTCAAATAGTGTATGTAAATGACGAATATTTATTTGATCTAGTTGTCGTTCCATAAACTTCAGGAATTAAAATAAAATGGTGTTTAAGGGTGGCACAGTACGACCTTTTCCTTTGAAGATCCTAAGTCTGTCTGCATTAAAAGCATCTATTAATGAGAACCTTAATGGTGTTACATCGCGGCCGCCATTTATGAATAAGATCTATAACCACACTAGTACAGTTGTATTATACGCTCATCTTTCCTTCTTTATCTTAAGGAGTGACGGACTGCAATACATATGTGTCTACCCTCAAACCCCTTACGACCCTTCAAAAGAAAGCCATTAGACTGATCACCTTCTCTGAATTCAATACGCGTTCTAGTTCTCACTTCTTTAACCTTGAAATATACTGATGTAGTTTTCCTCCAAAATGCCTTGTTCATGCATGATTTTCATTCAAATGACCTATTCCCGGTTTTTCTTGATTTTTTTTAACTCGGACTGTAATATCCGTCAATATAATACCAGATTAGCTTCTAAAAACGCATGTTACATCGCGAAAATATAACCAAATTACGACAAGTGTAATATTCGCTTCACAGGTGTTAAAATCTGGAATTCAATCCAAGAAAACTTTAAGATAAAAAAAGATTTAAATTTAAGAAACTAGTGAAAAATTCTCTCCCTAATTCCTGCTCAGATATATGATGCACTTTGCTACCAAAATGCCCCTCATCTCTTAGTTTCAATTGTAGATGTTGCCATTTTTCTGTTCCTGTTACTCAATGTAAAGTTATTTATACTTTTTGTCATTTTCGCTATATCTGTCCTGTCCTGTATTTTCCTCTATATTCATTATTCAACAAATAATAACTGTAACTTTCGCTCTGTAGATTCTGGGGATTAATAGTCCTAGTTCATTAATTCCATGAATCTATCGTGTAAGAACTAACAATAGATATGCAAAACACTAACTAAATATTTATGTAAATTTACGTTAACTTTAGGCAGTAACAAACCATATGATGGACGGTGGAATCTGCCCGAAATATAGTTTATTACAATTTTTCACACTCTGCATAAAAATAACTTCTAAATTTGTTGATAAGAATTTGTATTGTACAGTTTGGATTTTTGATCTGACATCTAGATTTTAAGAACTTCATAAGTATCAGCATTTTGCCATAGTTGAAATCAACCTCGTTCCCAGGGTTTTCTCCTCAGACGGAGAGAACCTCGAGAACGAGCATAAATTAAAATTGATTCCAACTCAGTATTATAAATTTATACAGAAAATAATTATAAATCAGTAAGAGACTTTCGATTTTTAATAGTTCGTAAGAAGCTGACAACAAACGCTTTTCAACTAAAGTACAGAAGCTTTAATTTTGTTACTTGCAAATATATTTTTCGGGATCAAAAAAGGAATCATTTCTTGATTTTAACCAGTGGCATAAGTTTAGTCCTCTGTGATGGTGAGCTTTACACATGGCGGCTCAACGCCTAGGCCTACCTGAGGCCAACAAAATGAATAAAAATATTTATCAAAAGAAATGAAATTGAATTGGAGCTGTTTGTATGTAGAAAGAGGATATTACTTGATGGCACGAACATATGAAGTGTATCTTCAAGAGTAAAAACTTCATTCGTTCAAGCCAGCGTGTAATTTTCTTTTTATTACATAGATAGAAAATAGAAAAAAATATATAAACGAAAAAGACGGGAACTGAAACAAAAGGTCGACGATACCCTCACTAGTGAGGCAACGAAAAATATGTCACTCGTATCCCGGATGTAGTTTTTTATGAAATCTACGAGTACGAGTGATGTATTTTTCAGTAAAGCGCCATATCTATGTAATATATACATAGAGAGAGAAAGAGTGCTTCGTACCTGTGCGGTTAACTTTGTCATGACGTGCATCTTCTTAAGAATGATTTTTTTTCGTGGCCATCGGCCGCTTCATTATTGAATGCTATTGGTAATATTGCATTACAAGCATTTTTTACAAAAACAATGAGGCGCACAATTGCCGTAAACTTTAAAAGAACAATGTAAAAACAAGCTCCCTGGCGGGGACTCAAAACAGTTTCTTATGTATACAGTAAAAAGACAAGCACCGTGAATATTTCTTATATTTACTATTATTGTTCATATACTAATATAATAGTCTCTCGTAAGATCAGTTCTAACTGTTGCATATTCATGGTGCGACTAAACAAGAATGAATTTTCAAACTGCTCACAGAAATAAGGACAAATTAAAGCTAAAGCAGTTAAAAACTAAAATACGATACAACTAAATGTGCTGGCTCTTGTAATAACTGAGCTGTGTGTTTGTTCTTCACATACATTTAGATTAAAAAGTTCTTTTAATCTTGCATATAGAAAACTAATTTACTGATTCAAGGGATCGGTGAGTTTCTTTTTATTAAGGATTTTGTTTTTATAGTTTCGTTTTATAAATTTTTTTAATTTCCGAATTTGATGATAGCTAACAACCTTTTACGTTGGTACACGATTGCATACAATCATGTAATTTTGTTCAACTGCTTCTAAAATCTCTACAATTAGACTCAACATTTAGCAAAAATCCCCAAATTAGTAGCTAACAATTTGTCTTTTTTAAACTAAAAATGCGAGAATTAGCTATTAAACGAATAAAACACATATTAGAATTTTTTAATTATTTTGATCTTCAGAAGAATTTGTAGTTTACCATTCTATACAATATATCTCATGCATCACTGGACTTCTCAACTCAAACCTAGTGATTCTTTATTTCCTCTTTGTACAAGCACGCGCACCAAATTTGTTTTGAAGCAAAGAAGAAATCTTTTTATCTTATTAGATTTTAATAAATTCTGTCCAGCAAAATCTAGTTTTGTTGTTTTAAAAAGCTTCAGTCTTATTTTTCGTCCCAATAAACTTATTTTCATTTAGATAAATTTTTTCATATGTATAATATTAATAATAGTTAAAACCAAGCATCCAAATTTTCAAAGTTTAAATGACCAGCTGTTATTATAACAAATGAAGATGTTTGGTTTTACTTTATGATTTTTTAAGAGTTATTTTGTCAGTATCTTAATAGCTGCGTTTTATTTCATAAAAGTTTTATATTCAGTCTTTATAAAAAAGTGATCGAGTGACTGTACGTACTATTCCCTGTCACAAATAACACTTTTCAAAAGCTGATTTGGACTATAGCAAATTTCTTGACGTTATAGTTCCAAAAAAAACAGCTTCTTTTTGAAATGTATATCGGAAAAATCAAAATGAACTGCTGCAGAAAATAAACAGAAAAACAAATATTGTTTTATTTTAACAGGATTCCTAAATTGTGTTCCGTTTTACTTTCATCTCTAACAGTAAATTTTGCACTTCTTATGAAACGTATCTTATACAAATTATCTCAAAGGTAAGCAGTTTATATTGTGTTCTATAGAAAATGGACTTAGATTTATATTGTTTTCCAAAATATTTATTATTTTTATTGGCCGTTTTCAAACAGAAATCCGAAATTCAATTTCTTTAACTTTTCTCAGGTTTTATGTTATTTTCAACATAAGCTCAATCAGCTATGGGAAATTTATTGGTTTCTCAACTCCATTTAGTTTAGGGAAATTTAAACGATATTTCCATGCAGATAGAACAATTCCGGCGCGCAATATCGTTTCGCGGCCTAATTAGACTGTAATTTCCCTGATTTTAAAAGACGTATGTAGCGAGTTTTGATAAATGCATTGCTGCCGAAAGCTATATTTTATAATGAAACAGACTAAAAAACAGAGAAATTAATTTAAATATTTATAGCCTGTGGAAAAAAACTGATGAAATGACGAGTTCACATCACATAAATTGGAGTCCCAACTACAATTCGTTTGCAGTTGGTCGTTGGATTTGCTTCAAGGTGGAACCACACAAACTGCAAAAGGTAATGTACTCTGTTATTGCACTAGTCACTGACTTATATCATATTTTAGGACCTTAGTATTACCTGGTGCATGCTTTGAATGTCTTACAAAACTATGTAAAATAACTCTATTTTTTTATTAGCAAAACCGGTAAAGCTGTCACTTTTTCATATTTTTATGAGCAGTTTGAAATAAGGCAACTTCGGCAAAGCAAGCGACTGATTAGTATTTTACATGAGCAAAACCGAATTAGAATTGACATTTACGGTTATCAGTTGTATAATGCAATTTGATTAGATTATAGCTTTTAAACAAAGAACAATTGTAAAACATGATGAAGTAATTTTTCTTTCTTTTTTCTAAAACGGCTCTATTCAATTCGAAATTGTTATTTTTTCACTGAGAATTTTTGGTTCATGTAATGAATAACGTTTGGTTTCTTGTAAGACAATATAAATATGCTAGTACATAGTCAGTGGTTTGCTACCAATTTCAGCATCGTGATGTTCTTTTAAAAATAATTTGCTTTTAAGATATACAAGCATAAAGTTTTACATGTTACATTTTCTTCTTTAATAGTCAATTTATAATATGGTCCAGTGTAGAGCGTCAGCTGTATACAAGTGGAGCTCTGCATATCAAGCTCTGCTTTAAAAGGTCCTTTTCATACATCAGTACATACATACAAACTTTATTTAAACTTGAATTTTAGTGAAGCTTTAAACCTTATAATATGTTTGTTCAATTTCTTGAGCTTTTCAGTTTCTTCATTATGGCAGAAGTGCCATGTTAAGCTGCAGTAGATGAAATGCGGAAGAATACACGTCTTATAAAGACCCATGCAGTAGGGTCTTAAGGTTACTAAGAACTTTAATTTGTTTTTGTAGCTGTAACTGGGCTATCCTTGATCTGAAGAGGAAACGTCAAGTTACAAGACGTATAAGGGAACAAGGTACAGTGCGGAAAAAAAATTGTAAAGAGAACTTGAAATGTTATGTACATATATTGATCAAAAAGATTAAACACTAAAACTTTTTAAAAGTTCTGCTTCAATTTGCTAAGTGCTAAGGGAAGGGAGTTACAGCGTCTTTATTGAGGATTATAAAATATTTAAGATAGTACAGTGGTTTCTATTGGCCGAGAGGTGTGTTTTCATAGGCCAATGAAGCATAAAAATGACGTATTAGCTAGTCCTTGTAAGAAGATTTTGTAAAATGATCATGAAATAAACACAAATAACAATGCGGTTGTATTTCTCTTTCTCAGAGTCCTGAAAATGGAATAAATATTCACTGATCAGATATCGAATTCTCCCAAACGTGCGCCTCGGTTTTCATATAGCGCAATGAAGGGACAGAAAACTGAAATGTTTTATTTCTTAAAGCCCCACTTGATTTGTTTTGTTCTTGATAGAATTGCAAGTAAACAGTTCAGAATTGTGTAAATTAACTTCATTCTTGACAAGTAGTGATCATAACCATTGACAAGATAATGTGCACTATATATACTTCTAAGGGCAGCCCAAAAAATTGTTATGTTGTGTAAGTTTACATTGTCAGACAGTTTGTTTAATGACTGCTTTTCACCGGGAAATTCTGTGCATTTTATAAAAAACGCGACTTTTTTTAATGCAAACATGTTTCGGCAGTGCTACTGCCATCGTCAGTGCAACTAACTGTATATTAATAACTGCATGAGAAGAATATCGTTGAAGAAGAAAAAAAGATTTAAAATTATAATTCAGAAAAAACAAATGAAAACTAACAATGGAACTATAAAGACAGCTTAAGATAAGCGTGCTTGACTTGGCTATTCAAACTAGGATTTTCACGTTTTATATGAACAGCCTTTTATTTTAAGTGAAATTTCCGTCGCAGCGGAATCCAGAACCTGAAAACATTTCTTGGAGCACAGACGCAAACATGTTTCGTTGCGCTCTAGGTGTTTAAAAATATGTGAAATTCTATCCAAATTACGATGCTCGTTAACGCGCGTAGCAAAGTGCCGGACTGTTTCACCGACATAATTGGCTGTGTCCAATCAACCAGAGTGTCCCAGGTGACCACCTCAGAATTTGATTTTAATCACTTAAACATTTCGTTACATAAAATTTGCAACTTTGAATCTCAAATGACTTAAAAAATAAGGCTGATTGAATTTGTTGTCACATTTATGTAGTACACGTGCTGTCTCCTTTCGGCTTCACCTTATACGGATTACAGGAACGATTTCTAGGATTCTGCTGTGCATGTGGTACCCAAGTTGTTCGTCGTTCAAATTTTGGAGGTAGAGAGCTTCCCCTTCGAAATAGGTTTTGAAATTCTTGCTGTGGGTTACTGAAACCGCCGAGCAGCAGAATGAGCATGTGGCATGGCTGGACTATGGTGGGTTACATGCACTAAGGGGCCGTCGGAAAATTGATTTGTTAACGCTTAACGTCCAATGGGCGTTAAGGGGGGAGGGGTGGGGTCTGATTGTTAAAGGTAGACGTTAAGAAAGTTAACTTTTTTAAAAAAAAGAAATGGATTAAAAACGTTCTTGAATGATAAAGCGTATTGGGACTAGCTGTTTCAAAGCAAATACAGCACGGTTGTTTGGTATCTAAACTGAATTTTACTATTAGAATATCCGAAATCAAAGTTGCTCTGTATGTCCCGTTCTAAATAAGAACTGTAAGTATTTTATCATTTAAAAAGGAAATATCGAGCGGAGGTTAAGGAGGGGGAAAGGGGGAGGGGATTAGACTTTAACGTCCATTGGACGTTAAGCGTTAACAAATCAATTTTCCGACGGTCCCTAACAGCGCTTGAACTCGAATGCACCGAACCATCAACCTCGTTCTCAAAACCTTTTCCCTGGCTTTGACGTCATCTGTGATCTATTACTGAACAGACGCACTGCAACATGGAATCTATTTGTTAATTCGCAAGTCGTAACCAGGTCACAATGGTTACTCATTGAGCGATAGGCGGCCAGGACGGGTGTTACTAAAACCGGAATCGGAACGAGGAAAAACCGTAACAGGGTTTCTGGGTACCAACGTCGTCGAAATTTGAAGATGAATCGCACTAACACTGTATTGAATGTTATAAATAGATTTTCTAAATTAATATTAAATATTTTACACGTAAACAACTGACCTTAGCATGCTTGGCCTCAAATCTACACTACAGAACACAAAAAATGAAGGATTTTTGTAGTTTTTCATTTATAATGTAAAAATAAATTGGACTTTATGTACTATCTATTCGTAGAAATGTGACTTCCATTTTTTCAAAACTATTGTTGGTTATGGCTAGGTAAATTAGGACGTTCGTCAAATCTAGATTACCGGTGTCACAGCGATTTCAGGTACCCCGGCGTTTTGCGTACCCCACTGGTGTACGTAGATCGCTAGCGTTTTGTGTACCCCAGCTTACTTGAATCGCTAGCGATTTCGGTACCCCAGCAAATAATACACAGAACTGCTTTATATTACGAATGTCAACGATCTGACAATTTGTTTCAAGTCAAATTAAAGAAGCAGTTAGCTCTAGATATTTTAGTAAAAAAACAAACAAACACAAAACAACAATTCATTATGAAAATTGGATGGGGTACCTGAATCGCTGTGACACAGGCAGAAAATTATAAAATATCTCGTAAAGGCGTTTATCTCTTTGATCTTAAACCTCAGTTTAAAGCAAAAATACTTTGAGGGCTATAAAAATAAAAGTAGAAAGCTGAAAAAAAAACTAAAAGATGTTTAGAACTAAAACTGTAAAAAGAAAAACTTACCCAAATTCTACTTCACGGTTTGTCCAGAAGCTACACGCGTGCGCACAACCGGCTTCACCCGAAAAACTATAAAGAAAGCAACTGCAGCAACCGTAGATAAGCCGTTCCGCTAAGTCTTTGGTCTGTTTAAGTTTACGAATTGTTTTATTCAATTCACAGTTGAAATAAAATAGTATATAGTATATATTTTTTTCATTACTATTTTTAGGCAAAGTTTTTTTTAAGAGATGTAAAATATAAATATGAAATTACAGTTGTTTTTAATACACTACACAAGTAAAAAACTTATGGATTTTAAATTTTAATTATCTTTTTTTTTACCACTGCTGTATGAAAGTAATTAGACTAAGGACGGAGGTGAAGGTATATTTTTTCCCCAAGAAATTTTTTTTTCAATTATTGACTATTTGGCTGCATTTTTTCCGGGCTCACTGTGATTAGAGGAGTCGCACAGGGTACCCAAGAAAACAGTCGTTTTCAATTTGAAAATTAATTTATATTAACAGTCAACGAAAAACAAAGATATATTATTCGCCAAAGGAAACAATTTAAGTCTGTTACCACATTTTGCAGTTTCTTTTGTCGACCAGAAATGTGCATCCCACAGTTCCATGCGGCGCCAGCTTGACTCAAAGCGCGCAAGTTCATGGGACCTGGAATTGAACAAAAACCGGTATCGAGTGGCAGTGAACTCTCCAAGCCGAGTCTTTTCTATAAAAAAGAAAGATTTTTTTTAATGCTTTTGAGCGCAGGAAACTTTTCTTCAAAACCCTTAAATGTCCAAAATAAAGTCTATTTTAATGCGTGATATAAATTATAACTAAATTCCAAGATATTTTAATAGTGTATTCATGTTTGGGAACATTTAAGGTTACTTTTAGCCGTTAAGGAGGCAATCAAGAACAGGTAATTGGAATAGAAATAAAACACTGTGGATCAAGATATTTGTACCACAGAGAGAATAAAACAAATGTTATGGGATTGATACGAAACCATTGATACTGACTTTGATCTGAATTAGAACGATAGCATGCAAGTTTCCCATGCACCTGTTCGGCTCTCTGATAATACAACAATTTTGATTGGCTGAATCTTTTTGTCAACCAATCAGAACTTGCCATATTTTATCATCAAAAGTAAACAACGGAGTTTCTAGCGTTGGCTTTATCACCATTATTTTGAACCGGATATCATGAGTACCGTAATAAATATGGCGGCCAGGAAAGAAGAACCAGTGAGGAAAAGGCAAGTGGAGACTCCATCTTGGGCCCCAGGAGGAAAAGACTACGATCCAAATATGCCTTACGGTCCCAATGTTTATCTTGCTAGAAAGAAAAAGCCAGACCCGTGGTGGGTAACGTGTATCGAGGTGCGCATGATAGTTTTTGTATCCTGTGTTTACAATGTTTCTTAGACCTGAAGTAATAATTTAAACGAAACAAACAGGGTTTATTTATTATCTTTAAATTAATAATTTTTGAAATATACTGCGTGAAATATTTAAAGACGACTGATGATTGAACAACTTCGTAATAATTTTGAATTTGAAGTTAGCGAACGAGTGAGATCGCGCGCTTGACAGTTTGTTTCTATGTCGTAGCTGTTGCTTGTTTTCTCGTTTAATCTAGTTTAATTTAAGTATTCTCACATTCAAATATATTTAGAGAATATCCGGACTTGCTGTTATCTGAGGTACGTAAGTTTATACAGATCACACTTTTTTCGATCAGTCGGAAAATATAGTTTGAAACATGGTATTTGCATACCCAATGACGGCATGTCATTTGGTATTTCGTTGTTCTAGCCCACTTAACTAGCTACTACAAAGTATATACTGGCTTCTTTAGAAGCATCACATATATTTACATCGTTGCTTAATTTCTTGTGTAATGGTACCAAAGCCACAAAGTTTAACAAACTTTCCTGCTTTATGCTATCGCACAAAAAACTGGAAACTTTCAACAAAAAATTTATTTTCTTAATTAATAATTTATTTACTTCTATTCACTTTTATGAAAGTTTTGCCAAAGATAATGGATGTTGCTTTGGTATTGAATTTTAAAAAGTTAAATGCTAAGATATGATTAGTAATATTGTATGATTATGTTACAATTACTTCTAAAGAATTATATTTCCTATTGAAAGAACATAGGCAAAAGCTCGCCAAACAAATATAGAAATCAAAATAGTTTGGTTTACTGTTTATTTTTTTCTAGTGTTAGAAATTTTCAGAATATCCATTCTTAGAATTTTAAAAACATTTCATATTGAAAATTGATGTACATAGCCAAAATACTCACCATATTGAGGTTTCTTCTAATTACATAATGTTTGTCAGAGAATTTTGAAGAAAAGAAATTATGAATAATTTATGAAATGGTTAATGAATTTTGTAAAAAATCAACTAAATTAGTTAAAGCTAATTAAAAAAATTTCTGGTTTATCATTATTATCGTCAAAGTGTGCACTAATTTTTGCCAGTGCATTGGCATTTTTTTTGTTCTTTTTATTGTAAAAGAAAAAATTATGTAATAAAAAAGTTGAGAAATATTTTTCATGTTTTGCAACAATTAACAATTAATAGAGTTGACAAACCCTTCTGTCGGCAGCAAATTGTGACACTTTATTTCATTTTGCAATAATTTATGTCACACTCGCTGAACTAGTTAAACTAACTCTGCCATCTGAGTAGGGAAAAGTATTAAGTAAACCCTAAAAAATAATCACACCCTTTCTCACTAAATTTTGAGAAAGCTTTGATGATTAACCTGGATTATTTTGGGTGGCCTTGGACAAAAGTTATTCAAAATATTGTTATGTTCTGGTGATCAATGTTTTTCACATTAGTAGCCAGATTTCGGTACTGGTACCAATTTGCTTTGATCAATACACCCATGTACTTGAGGTGAAAGATGCATTCAGAGATCAAAAATATTAACGGACAACCAACTTTGTTTCAATAGGCTCTTTCCAGTTGGGGGTTCACGTGACCACAGTTACCTTAAATCAATCAGCTACGATAGAATGGCATCCAGAAATGAAAAGAGAAGATTGACATTAATAAAATAGAAAAATTTCAGCTCTTTACATCAAATTTGTAAAAAATGGCAAGCATCTGAAAACAGGTTATTTTCTAAGGATTTGTATGTCTATTTTGATTGGAGAGCAAGGCTTGCTCTCTAGTATCTAAGGTTCTCAGTAGTTTTTTGAGCAGACGGCCAAGAAGTAATTACAGGCAGCTAAACCTTGCCAGCTAAACCTTGCCTTGCAGCTAAACATTGCTAGCACAGGCAGCTACTTTCATCTTGACAGGCGGCAGAATTCGGCAGTTGCTGGCTTCTACTGAGAACCCCGAGTATCATTTTTACATACATTTCCTTAGAAAAAGTTTGATTAAATATTCGCTGTTTTTTTTTTTGATTCAGAAGTACTTAACGTTAAAACTTGAAACTATGCCTGCTAACTAATTTTACTTTGCTCTGTCCATTTCTGAATGTCATTTTGTCATAACTAAGTAATTTAGGGTAGGTATGGTCACGTGACCTCTAACTGCAAAGGGCCTATCGTATTCATTATGAAAGTAGATTCTCCAAAGAAGCTAAAAGAAACAAACTACAAGTTGCTTTTAGGAATTTTACATTATAAAGCACCCC
>JAOTRI020070661.1:0-15539 GCA_028564885.2 Zoanthus sanctaehelenae
ATTCAGTTGGAAAAAACCCTATAAAACCCTATATATTGCCTTAAATGATCCCTATAAATCCCTATTTTAATTGTAAAATAGCCCCATATTTTCCCCTATAAAGTCCTTGAGGAGCACCAGAAAGCCTGGGTACTATGTTAATTGTATTCGATAGGTTGGAGGCACATCGCGTATTGTACGAGCCGATTATGGTACTGAAAATACCTTTGTTGCAGCAATTCAACGTTTCTCAGAAATAACTCGGATGATTCATTTGCAGCTGACAAGAGCTTTTTATATGGCCGTTCAGTTTCAAATAAAAGGATAAAAGCTTGGTGGGCACAACTGAGAAAGGGATGTTCAAATTGGTGGATAGATTATTTTAAACATTTTCGAGAAAATGGTGTTTATTGCGATTCCAACATAATACAGATCTAATTATCAAGGTTGAGAATGCAGACATCGATGTATGCGAGCACCTGCATTGTAGCAATTCCCATCAACTAAATTGCATTGCTGAATTTTCTGAACTAGCAAACATTATTTTGTTTGAACAAAATCTTCAAATGCCAAATTCTCCCGAAGAGGCAAAGGAGTTGTATCTGGCTTTAGTATATTATATTGAAAATATTTAAAATGCTACTATGACTTGAAATTTTATACAAAATATTTTAATTAAATGAATTACAGTATATGGACCCTATGCAAAAACGGCAGCGATTTTGTTATTCTTTTGTCTAAATTCAAATTAGCCTTTCCAGCCTCGTCCTTGTGTTAAACGTTCAACAAAATACGTTACCCAAAACGAGGCCAGTAGGGCTAATTTGAATGTAGACAAAAGAATAGTAAAATCGCCGCCATTATTCAATAGGGTCTTTACCATTATTCCATTATCAAGGTGGCTATTTTTCTCTTAGGGTGTCATCTCTAGCATGGTATGGTGTGCAGGCAGTTTTCGATGTTCTTTCTTTACAAACCTAATTGTGCAATAAATAAGTTTTAGGGGAAATGGAATAACAAGCAAGTTTTTGATTTTCATTTTAAGATCTTGCTTTGGCTTAATGCAGGTATTCGAACTACAAGTTTTGAAACTTTTGTGTTGTGAGTTTTATAAAAGTGTGATAGGGTGAAAAAGGAGTGGGTAAATGCAATTTACTGTAGACTATAAGCAATAGCTACAGCTGGGTCGCAGCGACCGAGTTATAAGTATTCCAGTTAGATGCAAATGCCAACGGCACGACAAATTCTAGGGGGAGTCGGGGGCATGTTTCCCGGAACCAGAGGCTATTACATTATAAGCAGGAAAGAGTGGGTCTCTTTTGTATTAAACCAAGTCAATTTTCAAATCATAGTTATTACAATACCATGGATTTTAATTATTCTAATGTGTAGTTGTCCGAATATAATTAACTGATCAGCTGATTTGTTACATATGTTATAAACATTACTTAAATCTCCCTCAATTGAATTTTGTTTTAGAAAAGGCTTTAATTGCATTCGGCCTAAGAGCTCATGTAATCTTAATAGTTTTTGAAAAGCCCACCTGTACAAGTTATTTTCAAATTGAAATCGAAGTCATGTGATTACCTATACAAAGTGTGATTGACATAATTTGATTTGCTGTTAAATAAAACTAATCTTAAAGATACAATATTGTTCTTTATCAATGACACTAAAGCTTAATGAACATTATCTGATTTGTTGAACATTCTCTGAAATTAAGCAGCTTGTTCAATAATTGCCTTCTCTAATAAGCTACACCCCACCCAAATTAGAACTCGAGGTTTGTATTAAGCTCCCCGCCCCCATCCCTTTAATCCAGATTAAGGGGCATCTAACAGAGTTGAAATATTTTGCTCGGTTAAAAGTGACTTGTAAGAAACTTCTCAACGGTACCAGTGCGAAAAAAGACCCTGACATCACACAGCAATTATTATTGACAAAACATATTCTTTATTTGACTTGAGTTATATTACTATTCTTAAACGTGACTGGATGCCTTAGTCGACTTTAATACGCTAGCCTTATTAGGGAAACTGTAGTTGTCCTTTTCAATTTCCTACTTTGTCAAGGTTTTGCAAGTTTCAAACTACAACAAAAATCTTGTGGGGAACACAGTGTAGAGTAAGCTACAGCTACGACCAAATAGCTACATAACATCGTTTTGCCATTTTTCTTTGGCCAATACATTTGAAAATTCTGCGCGGAATTCTGCATAAGAATCATAAGTGAAAGGCAATTCAAGGACACAACCACAAATATGAGAGATTTGGCGTCTTGCTAGACCCTCTAGCTTTGTAAAGCCAACAAGAATAGTTGCAACACAAATAACATCTGCCCCAGCTACAAACATTAGAAAACACTTCAGTTGTGACATATTTAGCCCTCTTATGAAGCGTTTCAAATAGTCTACTGTTGAACGCTCAGCATTATTGCGTGGAGTACTGGTGAGCATGATGAGCACTTTCTTTGTTGTCGGTTCCAACGACTGGTAAACAGTGTTGACTCTCTTTGCTGTTGACAGTTTACCTTCTGGCAGGAACCCTCTGAAAATGGTGTTCCAGCAATCAGCCACTTATTGTGGCTTTTGAATGATTTCTGTTTGGGCCACTTCTAGCATCAGACTGTTTATTTTTTCTTTCGTTGGCAGACTTCTGCATCCAAAGCGATCTAGCAGGTCAAGAAGATCGTCATCCTCTTTGTTTTTGCTATCCCACTCGTCTTCCCGTCTTACCAATGCCTCGCACACAACCTGCTCTTCACTCGGGGAAAGGTACTCTTTGAATAACTGGATGAGAAGGGAATCAGAAACTGCCTTCTCACCAAACATGGTGCTGATCATAAATGCTTTGTTAAACATAACTGGGAAATAACCGAGATCTTCGTGCCCTTTGACAATAATACGTCCTAGGGCAGCCCATTGCTCGCTCTGAAAATCGTGCCTTATAAAGGGTACCCTCCCTCTTTCTCTGAGTGTGCAGGAAACATAGACATCCTGCCAAAAACTTGACAGAGCGTCGCGGTATATTCCCTTCTGGTCTTCTCCTCTTTCATCTCTCCCGTTTCCATCTACCATAACGACTTTCAGTTCGCAAGTCAATACACTCTCATCAAGGTATTCTTTAATGAGGTCTTGACGGATAAGGGTGCTCCTTAACCAAAGAATCCTGATAACAAAATGAAAGAGTTTGGTTATTTTAAATTCTTATTGTAATGACGATAATGTTTTCCACCATCCAATCTATAATCCAGTGGATGCTCTAACTCACTACTGAACAGTTTTAAAAATGTACATTTTGGGTTAGTTTATCGGTTCGAATTGCAATGATCTTGAAAATGATGATAGATAGCATTCGCGAACATTTCTGAAACTTTCAATCTTTCCATTTTAATTTTAAGGCTATATAAATAAATTTATTCACTTGTAATATCTAAATGTGATATAGAAATGTTGATATTTCTTTTTGAAGTTATTTGTTCTCAAAGATAACTTTAATTTATGTACTACAATATATACAAAATGAACTTAATTTGTGATCTATCTTTTGTCTTTTGTATTTAGGGCGGATTCCATTCAAGTGTCAAAAAAGTCAGGTCTTGTTTTTGTAATGTCTTTGCTACGTTCTTTGACTGGGTGAAATCATATGGCTTATTACTTCGACTGTGACAGAGAGACAGAGCAGGGTACTTGTATCAATTACAGGTTTCGTCTCGTTTCCTGTTCTTTTAAATTGTTTTTGGATTTGTTATGAAGACCTTTGAGATGAACAGTTCTTGAAAAATCTTGGAGGTCGTGCAACATTGCTGTTATTTCAAAATACAGAAATCCTGCGTCCTCATTGGATTGTCAAATGTCAAACGTTATGTCATGTAATTCTTGATATTTATTAGGTACTTCTGCCTTCCATTGAGATCTTTTGATCCAGTTCTACCAGATCCACCTCCGCAAGATTCACCTCCACCAGATCCACCTCAACCAGATCCACTTCCACAAGATCCACTTCCACCAGTTCCATTTCCACCAGTTCCACTTCCACCTTTCCACTTCCATCAGATCCACATCCACCAGATCCACCTCCACCAGATCCACCTCCACCAGATCCACCTCAACCAGATCCACTTCCACAAGATTCACTTCCCCCAGTTCCATTTCCACCAGTTCCACTTCCACCTTTCCACTTTCACCAGTTCCACTTCCACTTCGACCACTTCCACCTGTTCCACTTCCACCTGTTCCACTTCAATCTGTTCCACTTCCCCCACTTCCCAGTTCCACTTCCCCCACTTCCCTTTTCCACTTCCACCATTACTGCCACCGCCATTCCCTTCATTGTTACTACCACCAACAGTTCTACGATTACTGCCACCACCACTCCTTCCATTGTTACCACTGCTAGCACTTCCACCATTACTGCCCAAGCCCCTCCTTCCACTGTTAACACTGCCAGCACTTCTACCATTACTATAATCGCTTCTCCCACTGTTACTATCTTCAATACTTCCATCTACGATCCCAATGTTTCGAAAAGGAGTTGTGCTCTAGACAGAAAGAAATTTTTTAATTTCTGTAGAAATTTAGGAAAATGCTAATGCTTTGATGATATTGATTTATTAACGAACAAATGCTGTTATAATAATAATCGTTTATTTAAAAGCACAACTAGCAGCTATACGCTGAATTTCTTGTGGTAATTACATGTTAAAAAAGGGTAAAAAATACAGAATTCCTAACTACAATATAGTAAATTACCTAACAATCTAAAAATTTAATTCTATTTACAACCATTCTTTGTCCGCATAGTGCATTATAAAAGTATTTCTAAACCTTTTTGTTTTTACAAACGGCATTAAAACATATGTTTTTTCCTAAAGTGATATCTTTCGTAAGCTCATTTTTATTGTGAGAGATTAATTTTTGGAGTACAACGACAAGATTTATTCAACGCTTAGGCATCCTCTCGATGCCACTTTCAACAGTAAAATATTTATAATGCATGTGGTGCTGGAAGTTAAGGAGTAAACAATAGCAAATTAACTAAATGCAAAAGAGAGTTCAAGTTCACTAGGTGATGAAAATGAACATACAAGTTAACTAAACTGAATAATGGCTCTCTCTTGCATTAAATTATTTGCCAATTGTTTACTTCTTGTAACTTATAGCACCAGATGCATTGTAAATATTTTAATCTTGAAAATGGCATCTAGAGAATGCCAAAATGTCGAATAAATCTTCCCGTTTTACTTTATGTTTGCTCCTGTATCAGCAAAACTTTATTGATTAAGATTAACACTTGGAAAAAAATATGTATTATGCAACTTAGTCCAGGGCTCTAATCTTAACTAATTTGATCAACTATTCTAATTTGCATACCTTCTCAAATAAACACCCAAAATAACAATAAATAAACTACTGAGTAGTCCTGCTATTTTTTAAAGGAATTATAATTGTAAAAGGGTGTAAAATATGAAGTCAACATACATTAGTAACCAACAATAGGTTGAAAACGTCAAAGACTTGACTCTCCCGATTATTACCAGGGTTCGTCCAGGTCCTCAAAAACCATGAAAGTCCATAAATTTAAGTTTCCAATATTCGAGGCCTCAAAAGTCCTTAAATTTTACAAAAAACAGTCGAGGTGCTTAAAAGGTCCTTAATTTTTTTCATTTTCACTGAAGTTGGTATTTTGTTTGAATAACGAGTCATGTACTTAGCTTACAAATAAACTGTAAAAAGTGCACAGTAATGGTTCAGTCTGCTTAGTACGTAATGCCAAATCAAACCTTTGTTGTTCTATAGACTTTAGTGTCACAGTCAGTTGCGTCAATAACACTAACAGCAACTAAAACGTGCCTATAACTATATAACTGTCAAGACTCAAGGAATATCAATATCGTAAAAAGTCTTGTTTAGGTCAGTTTTGGTGTCTCATGGCTTAAGTCCTCAAAAACCAACAATCTTACCTTAAAAAGTCCTTAAAAAGTCATTAAATTTTGCTTTGAGAACAGCGGACGAACCCTGAATTTATCTCTATTATGATCGTTCTATCTATTGTTTAGACTTGTGAACGGTTCTTACACCGAGTGAACTCACACATTCGGAGCAAACTTTAACTACTGATTGGATCAGAATTATGCGAATTCTAACTTGAAATAGAAACTAGCACTTTTCGAATTCTGAAGTCTAGCTGGTTCCTCAGCCATTAAATTAAGTAATATTTACATTAGGTCCTTCAGTATAATTGTTGTAGTTTATTGAATAATTTCAAGTAAAACGGGAGGAAAGGGTTGCTAGTTTGTACATTGCAAACGGACCTCCTTGCCAGGGTTGGCCAGGAGTTTTGGGCGTGCAGTATTTCGGGATATTTAATATTAAGCATTAGGTATCCGGTATTTTAATGCGTAAAATATGGCTACTTTGACCACTTGTTTGTATAAAATAAGTATATGTTATGCTTTTTGAAGTTTCGTGTTATAGTCTATAGATTAATTTTAATTTATTCTTGGTTTACTGGATGTTTCTTGAATATATTGGTGTTCCCCTAACCCTCTCGTCATGGTCGACCGTGCATTCTTACTCTTCACAATAAAATAGTTTGTCAAGAAATTATAGACGTATTCCCGAAAAGACAACAGAAACTTGACAATTGATATAATAATATAACAGCAACCCTTTCTTTTCTTTTGAGGGTAAAATAGGAAGGGTAAAAATTTTAACTTGTTTTTGGTAGTATTATATTAGAGTAAAAAGATTTGCTATTTCTTTTCTAGTTCTTTAAACTTGACAAATAATACTTCAAGGACGCTTTTGAATCGAGTAAATGGTATTTAGATTGAAGTCGTAGTGTATAGATAAAGAGAAACTATTGTTAAATCATAGTTTCTTGATTCTTTTAGAGGCTTGAGGAAAGTGTAGGTATAAAGTTTCTGTAGGGAGATCTTGATGTCTTTTCGGAGGTTGATATAATAGTAACAATAATTTATAGATAAAAATCAATAAAATATGTTGGCATTTTAGCAACTACCTTGTCATGATTTTAGTGTGTGAAAATTTTGTAGTGACAGTTGGTTTTATTACTGGGATACATGGCTCAATCGAAGTCTTACTTGTAATCAAGTATTTTAAAGGGAACCTTCACTAAAACAACAAAATAACCACAAAATATGATGTTTACAATTGGAATTTCTTAATCGTTTTCCAATGAAAGCGTTTGTATTTGAGAAAAATAAGTTCCAAAAACGCTTATTTTGGCTTTCAAATTTCCCGGGCGCCGCCATCTTGAATAACTGTGACGTAACTTGGTTTTTCTATTGTTCCAGAACAATCGTTCTTTGTTATCAAAACATTAGGGCAACCAAGTTACGTCACAATTATTCAAGATGGCGGCGCCCAGGAAATTTGAAAGCCAAAATAAGCGTTATTGGAATTTATTTTTCTCGAATACAAACGCTTTCATTGGAAAAAGATTAAGCAATTCCAATTGTAAACATCAAGTTCTGTGGGTTAGAGTTATTTTGTTGTTTTAGAGGAGGTTCCCTTTAAGCTGTTAGCCGAGTATTAAAATAATTTGATGTTTTGCAACACAACGGCGGCTCATATATATGATATCAGCGGTTGTTTATGACGTAGGTTACCATATTAGGAGGAAAAGACATGGTTACTTTGCAGCTTTTAGCTTGTCTTAAAGAAAGAAACTTCGCCAAACCTAGATTACCCCCAAAAATGTCAAAATTTTGTAGCGAACAGACATTCTTATGTCCTGAATATTGTAACCTACGATGTGATTTGACTAATTTAAAATAATAACCTCACAGAGTTAAGTTACGATACCAATAGACTCAAAGAAAGATAGGTTCATTTTAGCATTCAGTTGCTCTTAATAGCAGTCAGAAGCCGCACATTATAACCATGTTTTTCGTCTTAATCATAACATATTGAGCCGCCAAAAACAATCTGTCGATTCGTTACAAAACATCAAATTTTTTTTAGCTGCTTTAAAACTACTTGTTCTACTATGCTTAAATATTCAAAGAAAGAAAAGGCAATCTTGGGATTTGGTTTCCTTTAAGGGAATCTCTCTGCAACCTAGCCAGTTTTTATTGTGTTTTCAAGGACTGGGCATTTTGCTTGATAAAACAGATTTGTGATTATATACTGAACGCCTTGTAAAAACTATTAACATTTCACGAAAGAAATGTTACAGCAAATAAACTTGACGGTTTGGAGGAGGTAAAGCCTCGTTTTTCTTTACAATATGTAAGGGATAAAAACACTCTACCCCTACCTTCTCCCCCGCTTTTCCTTGCTGCGCTAACTTCACTTGCGACCAAAGAAACCCATAAATTTGTCGATTACAACAAAATTAAACCTTCGTTTACAAATTTAACCTAACGAAACTTCAATTGTTTGTATTAGATAGGCCAGATGGTTTCTAACGAACAAACCTTGTGCTGCGTATCCTCGTCATTCTGTAACGCTTAAAGCAAAGAATAGCTTATTCTGCGAGCTGCAACCTTCCGATTGCTTTCATTTTTACTCTTGTCCTAGTCAGCTGTGGTGTTTGCTGGTTCATTTTCCAACTCGTCTTTTGACAAAGCAGGGTTATCGTAAGCATGTGAAGTATCAGAAGCGGTCACTTGTCTATCATTATGTGGAGATTCCGCTTCTATCTCACTGACTTCAAGAGCAGGATTAACATAAGAATGTGAAGCGTCCATCGTACTTTCTTTACTGTCATCATCAACTAAATTCTCCTTGCTACCAAACGTTGTCCCAACAGCCACTTTGTTTTCTTTTGGAGAAACAACAACTTCGCTTTTACCCAGTTTTGGAAGGTCCCACTTTGGAAGATGCCCCATTGCAAACTCATCCTGATTCTTCTCTTCTTCGTTCACAGTATCCTTCCCCGACACGACCATGGTGTTTCTTTTGTTGGCTTTACCATTAGCATCGGCTTTAGCGGGGCCACTGATACGGGTGATTGGAACACCATCAACTACAAACTCGTCCACATCTGCATGACCACGACTCGCATCAATTTCTTGCGGATCACCGTAGTAATCTACCTGATAGTAGTTCGCCCTTGGTATTGCACTAAACCCCCGAAGCTCTAAATCGGCATCTGGATTTAAGGAGAAACCTCTAACAATACGATCTCGATGACATCTGACAACAAGAACAAGAACACCGACCAAAAATATAACACCCATCAACGCCCCGAAAGTCACATACAGAATAAACGCAAGTCGATTCTGTGTTTTAACCTGAGTTTGCTGAGTAGGTTTTGCAGGTTCAACGATGTCAACACTTTTTGCAGTGAACGTATGTCTCCTAAAGTTTACTTTAAAACTCCTATTTTCAACAATTTCTTTTAAATTTTCGGCAACGTTTGTTCTTTTACCATCAATAACAGTGAAAGTGACCTCAACAGGACCACATTTAACAGTCTCAACGGTTATTTTGTTTTGTTCAATTCTAAGAGACTTGGATAATTGGTTTTTAAATTCATCAATGAAATCCTTTTCAAAACTGTTACTTTCTTTAACTACATCACAGTTTCCCTCAAGAGTTAGCTTAAAGCTAACGTCACACTCAATGTCTTTGGTACGAAAGTCAACCCTTTCTGGTGAGGATTTGGCTACAAATTGATGGTTTTGAAAGACAAATGATATGTTCTTATAAGACGATTCGATACGCGTGTTTAAAACGTTCAGCACAGAAACAGTAACTTTTACAATTCCAGAGTCACAGTCTGAAATATCGTTAGTCACAATTTGTGCGGTGGGCACATTAACGACCGCCAATACTTTCTTTTCCAGTACTGCAGCAAACAGGCACTTCTCGAAATTTCGCTTGCATTCCCCTTCAATGTTAAATTCGTAGGTTTTATTTAGATCAGGTGCTAATGTTGATGGAATCGAAGATGGTAATAAAGTTGACGAGGGAACAGAATATGTTATCGCGGAAGTTGGCTGATGAACAGACATCGAAGTTGTAAAAAAAAATGTCGCAACTGTTAAGCCCTGTGTTGTTGTTTTTAATAATGAAACATGAGATGACACCGTTTCACGAGGAGATGAAGTTTGCTGTGTTGTTAGGCCTGTCGTAATAACAGTAGAATTGGATTCCTTGACTTGAACACTCGATGACCCTATCGCATTTCCCGTTGGTGTTGCCACGAAAAACGAGGCTGTGGTTGGAAAATCAGATGAATATGTTATGTTTACAGTGGCTACGGTCGTTGACGGAGTGAAGGTGAGTGACCGAGGTATAACTGTTGTTGGCACTGTCCGGTTTGTATTTGCTGTTAACGATGTTGAATTCAATGTTGCATTAACTGACACTGAAGATGTTACATTGACTGACACTGAAAATGTTACACTGTCTGACACTGGAAATGTTACACTAACTGACACTGGAGATGTTACACTGACTGACACTGGAGATGTTACATTGTCTGACACTGGAGATGTTACACTGTCTGACACTGGAGATGCTACACTAACTGACACTGGAGATGTTACACTGACTGACACTGGAGATGTTACACTGACTGACACTGAAGGTCTTAAATCGTAAGTTGTATTTTTGTTTGTAGTTGTTGTATTGTTTTTTCCATTGCTCTCTGCATTGCGTCTTATTCGTTGATGAGAGAATGCATTTCCTCCAAAAAATTCGCTAACGGAGGAATTGTTTCTTTCGACAACGTTGCAGATTGGTGGAATGCGATGTAACACCTTTGAAGCGTAATCTCCCTGAAGTAGCCTTTGTAAAAACCTATGATCTTCTGAAGACGTAACTGCGACTTTATCCTACAAAACACAAATCTTCATATCAATGAGGTTTTCGCGAAAAAGTTCCGCTCAGTGGTCAAAACCGGGATTTAAGTGCCTGCGACCCGCTCTGGTTAAAATGCCTAACTTGTATATACTAAAGAGATTTGTTCTCAATAAAACAAAGGGAAAATGTACTATTTACCACTCTTAAATGCTTTCAAAGCGTTTGTGCAGATATTAAACCCGCGCTTTAAGAAAAACATATACATTCTGCAAAATAAAGAGATCGTACCTTTGTAAACATTTTGCATATATTTCTACCAAAAACAAGTTAGAGCCTCTTTTGTCGAAAATGACACGTTTTCCCCAAGTGTTTATTCTTCCGCGCTTTCTAGCTTGTTCATTTTATCGCTAGCTTGAGGGTACATATGTAAAAAAACAATTCACTTCCAGTAACTAACCCTTAATTAGTGAAAAATATAAAGCATATGCTAATTTTGCACAACCGCCTGTCAAAGCGTTCTTTTTATCACGGAGGACAATCTGCTCTAAAACAATTAAAAATATTTAAACTTAGGGTTCCTAAAATGAGGGAGAGTGTCGAAAGACTTGCACATAGTGGAGGGTATATGCATCTGTTTTTTAAACAAAGATTATGTAAATATCTTCAGCAACCTCGTTCCCAGGGTTCTTCTTTGAGTTTGAGAGAGCCCTGGGAACGAAAATGTTAAAACAAAAGCAAACGTGTACTGTTAAGAACTCACAGATAAGTTGATCACTTCGAGAATGCTATGAACAACGTCAGAATGAATGTCATCCACTGCCAAAGTTGATTTGCGAAATATGGCAAATATGCTTGATGAACTGGGAACAAGTCCTGGTGGGAAAATAATAATGCTCAAATTATTTGACATGTAATTACTGTCCCATTGCTCCATGTATTAAGCCTTTGGCTCAGTTGGTCAAAGCCTGATTAATACCAAGCCAGGATTAATCTTTAAATTTTTAATCCGTTTTTCTGTTTCCTAACATGCAGAGATAGATTCGAGCTGCAATTTGGTTATTAGCTAAGTTGCGATGAGAACCAAAAAAATACTAATAAAGAATTATTAATCTTTTCTTAATATAAGGACGAAATTGATCTCTCAAGTTTTGCTTAACACTGGGTTAAAGTTAACAAATTTTTGAACAGCCTAGCCTGTTGTCTGCTATATGGGACAAAAAGAATTTTCCTATATTCACTGATTCTTCTTTAATTTAGGTTGTAATTTAATGGTTGGCGCAGTTGGTAAGATCTCTGCTTTCAACCACAAGGTCCCCAGTTCGATCCCAGCACTTTGCCAAAATTTGAATATTTGTGTGACCTTTTTTTCTGCCTAAGCCAACTCAGCTTTCCATCCTCCCGAGGTACGTAAATGAGTACCCGCGTCTGTTGGGAGCTAACCTGCGATGGATTAGTGTCCCATCCAGGGGGAGTTAAAGACTCTCATCGGCTTAACACTACAGAAACCGGAGATAAGCGACTGCTCCATAACTCTTTTTAATAAAAATCCCTGTGGTCTGAGGGAAAGAATAACAGGCAACTGCCTCTCTCAATTCCTTGCTTTGAAATTCTTAAATTAGCCAGCAAAATTATATACTTTGTGTAGTTTCTGCTTAATGATTTTAAAATTGTAAAATAGCAGAAAGTCGGACAGTTGAATGTTTATAGTTAATATAGCAGTAAAAATCAAACCAAAAATACAATAGGAAATGAGCTTTAAAATATGTTATTTAATTTATAGCTTAGTAATAGTTTTTGTCTAGGGCACAAAAGACAAAGTCATTTCTTAACCTAACTTACTGGATCCGGACTATAAAAGGGAGTTTGCCACATATAATATGTATATATATATATATATATATATATGTATGTGTGTGAAGCATGATGAAAGTACCAAAGTACTCGGTGGAGCATTCATTGTTATAAGAAGGAAACGACTAATACATATGTGCAAGCGGAGCATTATAAATGACCAAAAAACAAGGTATGCTTCAACTGAAAAGGGAAATTTAGCTCTCGTGTACTTTCTAGAGAAGTAGTGCAATTTACATAATTTGGTCGTCATTGTGTGATTGCAGTCACACAGACTGCCTGCAAAGAAAGTTCCAAAGAGATGGCAGAGTGTGCTACTGAGATACATGTTGCGCTTGTACCGGCAATCGGTACTAGCATGTTGTGGTAAAAGCGTAATGCTTGTGGGGTGTGGCTATTAAGATGAACATTAAGTGTAGATAGCACATTTGTTGATGTTTATCTTCATAGCCACATCCCACAAGCATTACGCTTTTACCACAACATATATTCTTTCTGGGAACCTGAGCCTATTTCTTAGCTGGGCCATGCAGATGAAGTCTAAAACTGCCGAAAAAGTTGTCCGGCATAGCTGCTAGCAATCAGGTTTTTTTATGGTTGATTTAGGAGTAAAACCAACTACCAACTTGACCATAGTGCCCTATATCGCGGCTTCAAGTTAGTTACTAGCACATTTGTGCTATCTACACTTGATATACTAACATGTTGTTTGGCGGTTACTAAGCGCCATCTGCCCTTTTTGTCTTCTTTCGTTTCGACACTCGTCGCGAGTTTTATTGTTACAGCGTTACACGGAATAAAGCCGTTAAACTCTTAGAATCGTGTGTTGGTTCTTACGTCCACAGAAAACTGGTTGAGCTCCAAGAAAAGTTTGATCAGCTAGAGGCTCTTGGCGTATTCCAGATCTCATAAAAAGCTGACGTTACGACTGAATATATATAACTCCCTCTTTCTCATACGCAAACCCAATGGAGATTATCGACTCGTAACAGCCTTTTCGGATGTCGGCCGCTACAGCAAACAACAGGCTTTAATTATATCTGACGTCGATTCTACTCTACGTCACATCGCACAGTGGAGACATATAATTGTTACAGATCTAACAAGTGAGTTCTACCAAATCTTACTGTCAAAGAAGTCGATGAGAAACTGTGGCATAATTACCCCTTAGAGGTGTCCTTGTCTACAGTCGTTCAGAAATTGGTATGCTCGGATCGAAGACGGCCTTTGAAGAGTTAATGTGTGGCGTGCTAGGATACCTCCTCCAAGAAGGAGTTGTAATTAAATTGGCTGATCATCTTTACTGCGGTGGTAACACACCATAAGAGCTTCTACAAAACTGGAAGAAAGTCCTACAGGCCCTATACAAGTGCGACCTCCGCTTGTCTGCTAGAAAAATAATTATCAACCCAAAGTCTACCACTATTCTTGGCTGGATATGGAGTGGTGGTGCCCACACGGCGTGCCGATGCCCCATCAACCCCCTGACAACCTGTCCCCAGTCAGAGAATGTTGGAAGTATGAGATCATTCAATGGAGCGTATAAAGTCCTCGCCCATGTAATTCCAAGGTGCTCAAATTTTCTTACCCCACTCGAGGAAGTAACAGTTGACAGATAGTTTGGAGAAGCAATCTGCTGGACGACACTCTGAAAACCTCCTTTAACGATGCACAGCTTGCCCTATCGTCCCGTCACACAATTATCTTGCCAAAACCTGAGGACCAACTGTGGATTGTAACAGAGAGTGCATTCTGAAAGCCATGTACTGGCGCCACCTTATACATAACGCGTGACGACAGGCTGTGACTCGCTGGACGTTTTAGCGCCAAGATGACAGGATCTTAGGTAACATGGCTACGGTGAGAAACTTGAAGCATTGTCCATTGCCGCAGCCAATAAACACTTCAGGACACCCATAGTACAGTCGCATAAGAACCTGTGCTTTCTCACCGATAACAAACCCTACATTCAGGCCTACGAAAAACTCTGCAGTGCCAGGTCCCGAAGCAGAAGGGCGCTTCATTTGCATAACAATAGAACATGCACTTGTCACACAACATTGTGTTTTTTTCATTAAATCCAATAAATTAACAATAAAAAGTTTATAAGTAGAACAAGCTACCAGTTTTTATAGAATATTTATATAAATATATAATAATACTATATACACATACTGTTCATTTGCAAACAGAACTGTTTGTTCTCATAATTTTTTAAAGCAACTGTTCACTCTGTCAAATGGTGATGACCTTTGGTCTTCGTGTGAAAACATTAACAAATTTTCGAGATAATCAAAACACTAGCAAATTTGCTTATAATTATTTTCGTTCACAAAAGCCACTAACAATGCGAAATTGTCAAAGTGTTAATGTGATTTCAGACAGTTTGAAAGTCACTATGAACTTTGACAGCGGCATGAAATACAAACAGACGTGACAATTTTTATAAATAAGTAAGAACAGAAGCCCGGAACTGTCCTTGAAACTGTTTGCCAAGGAACGTAAGTTACGTTTTCTCCACATTTAGAAATATGTTGAACTGTGCAAGGAAAGTTTTAAAATTAAAACTTAAAACGTTTAAATTGATGTCAATGTTATCGTTTTTCTTGGAAACACCGTTTTCTTCTATCATATTTTCATTTATCCTGAAACAGGGTCGGTTGGGTCCGTGCTTCGAAAAATTAAATTGGTCTGGCCTTACAGAAAGTTTCGAACGGTATATGAAAATCGCGGCCAAATTTGGTCTCTAATCGGCCAAAATCCGTTTGAACTGATCAAATTTATCGCTCAAAATTAGACTAAAATTATGAGAAAACAGAACGGCGCTAAGGAAATCAGAAGGAGTACGCTAGAAAAATCAGAAGGGCGCTGGAAAAAAACAGAAGGGCGTAGGGCCCTTCTGATTTGCCCTGGCGAGAACACTGCTCTGCAG
>JAOTRI020070750.1:0-16797 GCA_028564885.2 Zoanthus sanctaehelenae
GATGGTAACTGTAGGGGTTCCCAGGGCGATATTTTTCTCTATTGATAAGTTGAACACCGTAATATTTGGTACGCATACATGGTATTACTGTTTACATATATGGTATTACTGTATTAACTGTATTATTGGTTGGTTGTCAATTGCATTGGTGATATCGTTGAGCACTCGGAGCAGTGCCGCCTCAGTACTGTGATACCTTCTTTACGCAGATTGCAGGTTTGCATAAAGGTGATTATCCACAAGATAGTTGTCTACCTGGTTGGCGACTATTCTTTCAGTCGTTTTAGAGAGAAATGACAAATTACTGATAGGCATGAAGCTGTTGTCGTCCTCCGGATCTAAGGTTGATTTCTTTATACTGGGACGGACAAGTGACTCCTTTAATTTTGATGGAATATAGCCTTGATCAAGAGAAGAGTTGAAGATTGTAATAGTAATAGGCAGGGGTGCTTCAATACAGCCTTTCAGAATCCAGGTTGGTATAGGATCGAGCTGACATGATTTAACTTTTGATGATATGATATTTTTTACATCATTAATTGAAACCGGTTGAAAACACGTTAGGGCTGCATAACAGGATTTACAAGCTTCAGTTGTCAATGTCGAGACGGACGAGATTTCAGATAACTCACGACGTATTTTGGCAATTTTAGAATGGAAATGTTCACTGAATCTCTCGGCCAGCTCTTTGCTCGATTCATGTTGGGATAGAATTGGGGATGCTTTCAATTCGTCAACAAACTTAAACAACTGATTGTGACTCGAATTATTGTCTTCCTCTTTAAAATAATCAGTTTGGCGGTTTCAAGGTGTGAGATATATTTTTTGCATATTGTGTGATACATTTTCTTTCAATTAAGTCTTTTTGAAATATGCATTTTGAGTTCATTGCCTTGGAAGGTGTCACAAAGTGCTTCACAAGAAACACAAACTTCAAACTTGTTTAAAAAGAGGGAGAGTTTTGAACGTGCGTTTAAAAATCCTCAAAATCAAATAACTTAAGCGTAGCAGCTTAAAAAATTAACTCGTATATATTTAGTGGTATGAATTTGTTAAAGATTCGGTTATACCTACGATTTCTGACAATAAACAGCGGAATTTTTACACAGCGAACAAAATTAAAGGTTACAAAACAAATTCTTTTTCAGAACGATAAAGGTTTAAGTTGTTATTCAGGAAAGGTGTCCACTAGCAGCAGAGATAATTGTGCAAAGGAATTTAACGCTAGTTTTATTTTCATGGAACGTTCTTAAAGCTAAAGGCAATTGTTGACCTTTAAGTTAAGCTGCAAAATGTAAAATCTTGTTATAAAATCATGAAGTCTAGCAACCTTGCGCCCAAGGGTTTTGAAAGTCTTTGGCATCAATTATTATAAAAAAACACAACAATTTTAATTTGAGATTCTAAATTTATGAAAGTTTTCGCCAAAGGCTCTTAGTATCATTGTTCCCCGTACGTCTCCTTTTTGTTCGCTAATCATTATTTTTAATTATTAAACTAAAACACCTGACTTCATCTACATCTTATAGGCAGCAACGTATAAAACAAAGATTCCAGCAAATTTATAACAAATCATGAGTCTAGCTCCTTTGCCCTTAAGATATCTTCAACCAGGCTTGCAATCGAGGCACCTTCTAACAAGCTATTGAAGAACACGTGCTCAATCACTGCACTATCCAGTCCTCCTAAGCTTGTTAATTTGACCAAAAGCTGGCCAAATCTGCTTGGGTTTTGTCTGTAGTGGGTCCTGGTGTATTCTTCCAGCGCATTTTGGGTCTTATTTTGCACGGCCTGGACTTGGACAGTATCACCAATATGTTCGCTGTCTAAAGCGAGGAGAAAAATTGAATGAAATTCTTTATCTTTTTAATAATACAAAGATTGATAGTAATAACAATATTAAGTACTATTATTACAAAAATATATAATTGTCGCCTGGTTAGCTTAATTGGCAATAGTCTGCTGTGGGGGAGACTCGGGTTCAATTCCCAGCCAGTCCACTTCGGTCTTAAAGTAATCGAGGAGAAAGTACTGCCTTTGTTTTAACACCTGCAATTGGTTAACTTTCGCGCTTTCTCAGATAAGGACGTTAAGCCGTAGGTCCATTCTCTCGATCACTCTGTTGCGGGCCTAAAAGAACCCTCACACTTCTAGCAAAGAGTAGGGTTGTGACCAGGTGTTGTGGTCTGTTTCTTCTACTGACGGCACTTCTAATTGGCTACAAAGTTGCGCCTTAACGTGTGAGCAGTTCCAGCGCACTTTCTAAGACCCTCATTACTATATAAACGCTTTCTGAATGATCCAAATCCACGTAATGAAGTTAGATATAAGCAATACAGAAACAAGCTTAATCATTCCCTCCGTATTACCAAGCGCTTATATTTTGAGAGCAAAATTGAGCTGCATAAGAATGATATTAAAAACACTTGGAAAGTGTTGAATGAAATTTTAAACCGGAATAATCGTGAACGGATTTTGCCATCGGTTTTTAGTTACAATTCTAGCGAAATATTGGATTCAAAAGAGATTGCTGACCAGTTTTGTAAGTTTTTTTACCAACATTGGACCTAGCCTAGCCAGTAAAATCTCTAGGTCTCAAAAAAAATTTTCTAATTTATTGCCGGAAAGACAAGCCAAAACTATTTTTCTTGAGTTGGTAAATGATCAAAAAACTGTTTGATATTTGTAGCAATTTTTGTTTTGGTGCTGCCCCGGGTTATGATAAAATATCAATGGGAGCGATTAAAAAGAGAGCATCAATTATATTATTGGTCCCCTAAGGCATATTTTCAATCTGTTAATTACAGTACCGGGATAATGCCTGCATGACGAGATGAACATTGCCCGTATTATTTCTCTCTGCAAATCTGGCGCACGTACTTTATTTGCCAATTACAGATCAGTATCAATTCTACCTGCATTTTCTAAAATTTTAGAAAATATTATGTACAAAACTTTAATAACATTCATCGATAAGCACCAGATACTGTCGGAGAATCAGTATGGGTTTCGTAAAAACCACTCAACGTCTTATGCCTTGACTAAACTCTACGATAAAATACCCTGTGCAATAGATAATAAAGAAATAGGTGCATGTTTAAATAAATCTTTCTAAAGCATTTGAGACTGTAGATCACAATATTTTGCTAAAAAAAATTACAGCACTACGGAATCATGGGTCTTGCACATAATTGGTTTTGCAATTATCCTAGTATTACGAAACAATATGTGGAATTTATAAGTTTTTACTCCTCTCATCAGCAGATTAGATGTGGTGTACCCCAGTGATACATTTTGGGGCCACTTTTGTTTCTGATATACATTAATGACTTATGCAATGTGTCAAATGTTTAGGAATTTATGGTATTTGCTGATGAAACAACTATATTTTATTCTCATAAAGATATCAATACTCTTTCTACAACTTTTAACTAAGAAATAACAAAATTGTCTGACTAGCTGGTGTCGAACTAACAAGCTCTCTATCAATTTAAAGAAATCTAATTTCATGGTTTTTAAACCTCGTCAAAAAAGGCAACATTTTGAGCTTGCTTTTTCCGTTGATGCTATATATACCGCTTGAGCAAAAGAGAGACTGTTTTCTTGGATGTAGTTATTAATGAAAATTTGATGTGGAAACCACATATCCTAAATGTTTCAAGAAAAATTTTAAAGTCTCTTGGTATCCTGTATAAGTCATTGAGTTTTTGCCTTTCTTCAGCCTCTCAATATATTCTATTCTTGGGGATCAACCTATCATTCTAACTTAAAAGGAATGGTTACACTCCAGAAAAAAAAGCCATCAGAATTGTTGCAAAAGTTTCATTCGATTCCCATACATATCCTATTTTCCGAGATCTTGAAGTTCTAAAATTTAGTGATATTTTTTGGCTTCAATTGGGCAAGTTTATGTTTTCCTTCTCCAAAGGCTTTCTTCCAAATTCCTTCAATATGTTTAATCTAGCAAACCAGACTCAAAAAAATTCAAATATTTCTTCATTTCGGACAAATATACTTTAAATGTCAATCCGTTATGAAGGTCCAAAATTTTTCAATTCTCTTGAGAGTCAAATCAAATGAATAAAAACCTTGAAACCTTGAGACTTTGACTGATCGGTGTTGGTGAAGTCCTTCGTAAAACCATTAGCAAGTGAATAAACAGAGTAATTGCTGCAAGTGGCTCTCTTCAAATATACACTGACCTGAAAAGTGGAAGTGAGGCTGCGGTACATGAAATACGCAACGTATCAAGTTGAGGCAGATGAAACAGATGCTGTTCTTTTGATAGACACTTCTAACGCATTTAACGCATTTAATAGATCTGCAGGCAACGTATGCAGTCAACAGTTACAGAAAACCTGCACGACTTTTTGTCCTCGCTGGGAAATTGCAACCTCAGGCTTGCTATACTGCGTTTACGTTTGGATTGCGTCACCGGACCACCTGACCTATTTTCTAAGAACTCTTCCCGACATTACTGAGATACTAGAACCTCTCGAGCGTGTTATTTTGGTACGGCTGATTCCCTCTATCACAGAGCATCAAATTACTGAAAACAATTGCGTTTTAGTACCTCTTCCTGTACGTGTTGGTAGATTGGACCCGCAGGCACTAAGCCCTTGGTAGAATGTATCATAGTTCAAAGTCATCAACCACCAGTGGAGGCAGAATATGCATTCTAGATCTCTGCAGACCGGAACAAAGAAAAAGAAGATGCTTGATAAGAGACTTGAGGAAACAAAGACGGATTTACAACCAAGATTCGTAAAAGCAGTTGATCTTGCTTGTGAAAAAAGGGCCTCGAGTTGGCTAACAGTTCTTCTCATAAGCGACTTGAGATACGGTCTTAACAAGCAAGAATTCAGAGACGCCATCAAAATGAAGTACAACTGGGCCATACCTGACTTACCAAAAGTGTGTATATGTGGTGATGTTTTTTACATTGATTATGCTATGATCTGCAAGAGAGATGTATTTGTTATACAGCGTCATAATGAAATCCGTGACCTTGAGGCAAAGCTCTTAAGTGCAGTTTGTAAAAACGTTATGGTTGAGCCTACATTACAGCCATGTGAGACTCTCAACAACGCTGCAAACACATTTTGCTTAAAAATGAGATTAAAGATGTATAGAAAGAAATCGAAAAGCTTAAAAAATTTAATATTGCCGCCCAAAGTCATTCAACTGGATCAAGTGATTTTATGCAAATTAAGTAGTGTTTGGACAGGAACAACTTAAATAAAATATCTGTCACCCAAGCGCTTGGCCAACAACATTCGAAGCAACGGCTTCTTTCTGGCCCTCCTGCAAGTACAAGTCCCAGCACCAGCTCAACCTCTACCAGTCATAACGAGGCTTTGGGAAAATTAAACCAAACGAGTTATGAGTCATCCGGAAACCGCAAAAGTAAAAAAGAAGAAGATATCTAAGAATTCTAATTGTAACAAAAATAGCTCCGCTCCCAGTTCAACGAATACCACTACTTTTGTGCTCGTTACACCTATCCTAGCCACTTCTCAACCAGACCGTAAGGAGACTTTAGTGTTTGCGGGTGATTCGTTAGTGAAAAACATTATCGGAGCAAAAATGAATTACAACGACCTAAATAATTGTTTGTTGTGAAGCCGTTTCCAGTAGCTACTGGGCAAACATGGCGGACTTCATCAAGCCTCTGACAAGAAAATCTCCTGATGCATGTCGGTACTAATTATCCGAAGAGCTAGCGGCCCAGGTCCATTGCAGACTCACTCCTAAATATGGCGACGCAAGTCAAGCAAGATTCCCCCCAACACTCGTGTTGGTATATCAAGCTTACTGGCTAAAGCAAAACAAGTTAGTTCAATTATTAATGAAAACTGTACTATAGCGTTTTAGACAATTTGAATAATAATACTAAACATTAACTTTTCTTCTCGCCTAGAGAATGTATGCATTGAGATTCGAAAACCTAGCTAGAAGCCATTTGTTATCGCAACTTGGTAAAGACCTCCTAACTGAACCGTAGATAAATTCCATTTACTTGAATCATTTATTGGCAAGCTTGATGCCGAAAATATGGAATATTATTTATTAGGCGATTTAAATTGTAATATGATACATTGCTTTCTGAATTGTATGGTTTAGAGCAGTTAATTGAGGAACATACCCGCATTACCGAGCTGTCGTCCTCTACTGTAATCTATTTGATATTCACTAATGTACCTGACTATGTAGTATCCTCAGGAGTCTACCCGCATTACCGAGCTGTCGTCCTCTACTGTAATCTATTTGATATTTACTAATGTACCTGACTATGTAGTATCCTCAGGTGTCTCTCATGTTGTCATTAGTGCAAATAAAGAAAATAAAATGCAAGACTGGCACTACGACAGTTTTATTGCAAATATTTCGACAAGTAGAACTAGTCTTCTTCAGTGCTGTAGTGAAAATGAAAGAAGACTAGTTCTACTGGTCGAAATATTTACAAAAAAAGTTTTGATATTGTCGTAGTGCCAGTCTTGCATTTTATTTTGTTTATTTGCACTTCAAGTGACGTGATCTCTACCACATGAGATCCTACAAAAATAGCCGTTGGTTTTTATTTTCGTGTTGTGTAGTACTTTGCACTCAAATGGATTTATTACTTGTGCCGTAAGGCAACAAGTCTAAAAATGCTAGCGTTTCTCCGTCTTTTTTCTCCGAGATTTAGACTTTTTCCCAGTGTCCTGCAATAGCGAAAGAGAGGACACTGGGGACTAGGTTGCTCCTATGTTGCTAAGTATCGGGATTCCTGTGGTTCGTCGCTTCACCGACTTTCTTTGAACAAAAGGTCGACACTCACAAACGGCACAAGTGAGCGCTCGAAGAGTGTCTAGTTCGCCATTAGTGATCATAGTCTAGTTTATGCATTTTTTGTTTTAAAGCTAACAAATGTCTCCAAAGTCTTTTATCTTCTATCTAAACTCTACAAGTCTAAAGCTACTAGTCTAGATCAAATGTCTGTTAGGCTTATTCTCGAATGTTCCTATGTCATAGCTGAGTCCCTTTGCACCATCTTCATCTGCTCCATCGACACAGGCATTTTCCCTGACGATTGGAAATATGCCAAAGTGTTGCCATTGTTTAAGCACGGGGAACACAGCGACATTGGTAACTATCGCCCTATTTCAATTATTCCAATCGTTGCAAAAGTGTTTAAAAGGATAATTTACGATCAAGCCTATGAATTTCACACTGAAAATGAACTTAGTTTTTTTCTTTTCAGTCAGGGTTCCGATGCCTTCATTCCGCAATGTCAGCCCTTCTTGAGGCTACTAACAACTGGGCTTTCAATATAGATCAAGAAAATGTTAATGCAATTGTTTTCCTTGATCTCAAGAAGGCGTTTGATATAGAAGCCAAAGATGTTTTGTAAATGGCCACCTTTCAGATAAACTTCTACTGCTCTGTGGTATCCCGCAAGGAACTATCCTAGGGCCTCTCTTATTTCTTCTATGTATATAAATGACTTGCAAAATTGCTTCGTACACTCCAAAAGCCGTATGTATGCGGATGACACTCATTTAACGTTCGCCAGTAACAATATTGATGACATCAATTCCAATCTCAAGCAAGAACTTGCCAACGTTAATGAGTGGCTCATCGCTTATAGATTAACCCTAAATCAGTCCAAGACCGAGTTTATGTTGATTGGATCAAGATAAATAATATCAACATTTCACTCCGCTCCTACTTTGACAGTAGATGGGGAACCTTTTAAGCACGTTTCTCATACAAACTCACTTGGTTTACAGGAGAAGAGTACACTGACTTGATACTATATATGCAGTTCAGGGTCAGATGACTATTTGGGAAGAAAATGTTATCGAGAGGAAAACAGCTGCAAGGAAATATGAGAGTGAAACACATCTAGGTTGAGTTTTTTAGTTCGTGCAACGTATGATGTGCTATCCTCACCCCGTAATTTGGTTATAGATGGGTTTGATCGTGTAGATGCGGAAGGAAAGATACAATGAAGCATATCTTATGGAATTACCAGTTAGCCTTGAATACATATTTATAAACGTTTCAAAACCCTTCTAAACGAGTGAACAGAAAAATAAAATTGAATTCTTACGAAGCGAATAAAGTTAAAATAAACTCAATTTCTACACAGACATCGGAGATATGTACCAAAAATGGCTGAAATACTGTGCACATGCATATACATTTTATCATTATATAGCATGCAGGAATATACCACAAGGAAAATGGTTTTGCATTACATACGGCAAGGAAGCAAAAAACCCACATCCTTAAAACTTTATTTTTTCTATAATATATTATGCATTGCATGTGTATTCGATAGTTTGTAGAATCTTTGTCTTTCACCCACACGATTCCGATTTCCAGTCCTGCTTTAATGAAATCTTGGTGTGATCTCCTTTTCCGCTTAATATCAACATCTGCAGTAAGAAGCTCTCACCTGTTTAACCAAAGAAAATTGTGGCGAAATTTTAACTTCGTTTGTCGCATGATGTGTAGGCCGTAGAAGGAACTTCAATAAAATAGTTTGTAGATTCGCTTGGATTTTGAATAAAATTTTAAAACCATTTATAGCTTAAATAAACAACAACAGGGCAAAAGTTGTTAATCATTCTTTCCAAGGTCTGTTTATTTCCTTTTGTTTTAAAACAGCGGCAGTTATGGAAACTTCCTTTTTCCCCAGCCTTCCTTAATCGGATAATAATCAAATCACCAGAAAACTGATAAAAAAATCTTTAAAGGACGCTGTGTAGAAGACGCTGGAAAAATTAAACAGTTTCAAAACAACAATAACAAAAAACCACTTCATATGACTTTAAGGATTTTCAAGTTTATAAAATGCATGCTGACTAAAATAAATTAACACCGTTAAATAAGTTGGAAATAAAAACTATGACTGCATGACCACAAAACCTCGATATAAGTTGCTCTCTTCTCTAAATTTTAGATTTTGTACTTTTAAAAAACTTGTAATCTTTGTCTAAATTTTCAACACGTTTTTATTATTATTTCTAACTGCTCACATAGAAGAAAAAAACGTGAAAGAAACAATCAAGGCATTGCAAAACAATGCGCCTTACGTTTTACATACAAATGCTAACCACCACTTAATTCTTGTGCCTTATTTTATTGTGCTACTAAGTTAAATTTATGTTTTAGTTTTATGTTTTAGTTAATACGTTTTTATATAAATACTTTCATAGATATTTGAAGCCTCTGCCTGTTCATAGATTTTTCTTGAATTTTGGTCAATTTGAGCCTCGTTTTTTCTTATAATTATGAAGTTGTTTTTATAAAAAAGGGTGTATGTTTTGTTTTAGTGGCAAACTTACTTTTGTTTTTTTTTCAATTTTTGACTATTTGAAACAAAAGTCATATCAAATGATGTTTTCCTTGTAACATAATATTATTGATGTATTAAAGACCTGAACATGCTTAGGTATAACCCTGATATTTTTCTAATTATTGTTTCAAATTTTACAGTAATTCCGTCTGTGTGCGAAAAGGTGGCAAACTATTTTTATTTACTTTGTTGTGAGAGTAGAACAAAGGTGATAAAAAACAATTTTAAGAATCGTTTGACTTCTTTCAAAAACTATCTTTATATAAATTAATTGTCGTTGTAGGTTAGTTAAAAACATTGTTGGCATATTCAATAAACAAATACGCAGCCCGATTTGAGTCTTATAATATCAAACCATTTCCTCCTTTCGAATAAATGTGAACAACTTTGTCTTTGTTCCTTACCCTGCCTTATGAAATGAAAACCATTTATATTGCTACTTAAAAAAAACTACCAGCAATTATGTTATAAATTTTAACTGAATATTATTGCTTATAGCTTTAAGCAAATAAATCCCCTTGTCATTAAACTTTAAATCGATTTCTTTTTATCATGTGCCCTCATTTGGTAGCTTAGTTTTACGATTCACGCGCGCATCAAATTTATGTTTTTTATAAAAATTATCAGTCTAATATTGTTTAAAGAGCGCGGTTTCTTGGTATAAAGGAAGAAATTCATCAAAAATATCGATTCAAAAAGGAAAATGTAATTTAGTGCTTTACCAAAAAGAATATATTACATTAACTTCCATCGTTTTCTTTTCTGTTTTTTTTTACATGCGCACCGTTGTTCAACTTAAACAGGAAACCGATCAGGACTTAAAAAGGTGACTGCGGGAGATCGCTTTTTGTAGATAAAGCTCCGTTTTAAATCACAAATAAAAAAACGTTAAATGACAGTTTCCCATAGTCATTCTTTTTATCGCTACTGACACACTTTTTGGAAATAGGAAACAGTTATTCCAGCTAGAATAATTTGAATTACATCCCTTGGCCCTACAGGAAGACAAGAAAGAAAAACTGAGTGCTCACCAGGATTGAAAAGAACCAAGCTTTTCAAGAGTGAAAATTCTGCATTCTGGAGTTGAAGCTGTACCAACGTGAAAACAATTTCATTCAATTTTCCAATGCTGTGAATCACACTTTCCAGATGTTTGGTTGGTGTATTCTGAACAATGTCAGCAAGCAGTGGTCCGACTTCAATCGGCATTGCCCATTGGACCCAATTGATAATAAAAATTTTATACCAGTTTTCTTGTAGAAGAATCACTTGATCAAGATGAGAAAGCTCAGTATAGTGCTTTATCCTCTTTGCCCAATGAGCAGTCATGAATAAAAGTCTTGCTGCCGTCTCTGTTATGCTTTCAGTTGTTGAGTTAGCTACCCCTCCAAAGTGAACACGGCGTGTGCTTTTTTGATCGACAATTGGCTTTGCTTCTTCGTTTTGCAACAGTCGATACGGCTCGATCTGCTGAAGGTGGTGAACAAAATCGGACAAAGAAGCGAAATCAGTTTCCTTTCTTATTTCTCCCTTAATCTGCGTTCTGCGGTTACGGGTTCGGTTTCTTTCAAAATCCTGTGCTCTTGTTTGCTGAACGGCTAAAAAGCGAGCGAATCAAACGAGTTGAGACAAATACTTATAAAAAGTTAACCAAGTAAACAGTCCACTTTGGAAAATTACTTTTTTTTGCTATATCTTTATTTCTATCTTTGCAAAAACAACTTTTAGAAACTGCGAATCAAATCAACAATATGTTGTTAAATTATCCAACTTTTACAGACGTTTTTATTCAATCCAAAGCACAAAAATCATATCAAAACCATATAACTAGTAAGAAGAAATATCAAAATAGTATAACAACCGTTTTATTACTGAGAGCATTTACCATAAAGATTTATTTTTAAGAAAAAGAGAACGTAATAGTTTGCCTTTGAAACCCAGCATTGTTAAACTCGAAAAAAATCAGCTTCAATTTGAAAAACAAGCTTAGAATATTATTTGACATTTCACTATGTATCTAAACTTGAATAAATTGAATCGAAATAGTATCAAATGATGTATCTAGAATTTTCGTACCTTCTTGTTTCATTCCAACCCGAAGACATTTTTTCATTCTACAGTATTGACAGCTATTTCTGTAACGCTTGTTAACTGGGCAACAGCCTGCCACACGGCAATTGTAGCAAAGTCGTTTTTTGATAGTTCTTTTAAAGAACAGTTTACAACCTTCGCATGTATTCGCACCGTAATGTCTTCCTGTTGAGTGATCACCGCATACAGCACAAATTTCCATTCTAGATTTTAAACTGATGAAAGTTGACTCTGAAACACCATATAGTATAGGCTGATATTATTTGACCTAGGTCTTTCATTAACCCAGTTTTATTCCTATACATGACCATTCGTGGTGATACTAAGGATATATATATCTGTTTATCTGAGTGTGAAAAAAGTCGCTTATTATTCAATGTTATTGACATTGAAATAGCAGTTAGTTTATTTCAAGGCATCTATTGAAAAACTTTGTATTGAATATTTATGAAAATATCAAAAACAATATCTTAGTTGACAGAAGGAAACGTCACTTGCTCACGGCCGAAAATTACAATTTAATATCACTGATTTCCATTTAACAAAATTTAAGAAAACAAAACCCCACCAATGTCACTGAGGTTTTACTTGAATCATAGAATAAAACTAGGTCAAAATTTTTTTGACAATGTTAAAAATTTATTATAGGCTGTTTACTTTGTGTTCAAGCAAAAGAAGCTAATTCGTACCCCATGGAGATATGAAATATTTGTTCGTGAGAGCTTAAGGAAAGACAATGTAACGCAGATGAAGCATTCGCACGGAGTTCAAGAAAATATAGCGATAAGAAAGGTTCTTCCGGTGTGATACGGCATTGGCCTAATTTGCTAGTGATGTCTCTAATCGGTGCTTTTATGTCTGGATACAAACCAGATATTGGGGCTCAGAAGAAACTTTTTCATTGGATGTGAAATGGCCTCATTTCCTCCTTGCTCAAAATAGCGATTCAATTCGATAAACTTTAAAGAAATTGATTAATTTGTTGAAGTCCAAGCAAGGTAAAAAGTAATGTATTAAATCGGAAATAAATTATCAAAATTGAAAATTGAAAGTTGTTTTATATATTGTGTGATGTTTCTTCTATGTATATTCGTGGCAGCAACATATTTAAAAACGATTATTTCTAAAACAGTTGAATAAAATGCTAGAAAAACTTGTTAACAACGCAAAAGTTTAGTTTCACATTGTCTGGGTGAATGGCCAAGGTCTATCAGAAGGATAAAATGACTCGGTGTTTTCTGCAAAAGAAATTTCAAACTATCCCACCTTCCTCGGGCCTCAAGCCGGGAAAATCAATCTAGTCAAACGACCGGCGGATATATTTTGTTTTGTTTTTATTCAATTTCATGCTGTGTACTGAATAATTTTTTTCTTAAGTAAAATGTCTTTTCTCATATTATTCTAATGCTTGTTTTCAGGATAACAATACATCTTGTGTGTTTAGGACCAATGTTGAACTAAACATTTTCTCTGTTTTGCTATATTTCTATTAATTCACTCAATGTAGGAAGTCATACAGAAGATACTGATATAGAAGAGAGCTTTCATCAGGGTTTATCGCGCAAGCATTTTTGATACAAGCTTGTGCTCAAAAAATATTGCGTTATAAGGGTTCGTTCATTTTTCCTTATTCACAAATTAAGGTTTTTCGAACAAAAACTGAACGAACTTTTTATTCCTTGATGTATGTGTGCAATATATCTAGCCAAGTAGTTTATAAAATTACAATGCAATCTTAGTTTTCCTCGTCTACTTGAAAACACAAGAAGTGCACTTTTGTTACAAAGTGTTTTTATTTGAAGGGTCGTTTATTTTAATATAAAAAATACAGCTTTGTGTGAAATGAGCAGCTGTGAAATCGTTGTAAACTGACAAAGTAAAACGGAAACAAAACCATGAGACTAGCAATACCATGAAACAAAACAATGACACTAACAAAAAATATCATTGCAAAGGGATTCAGTAAAAATGATCCTTAAAATTTTAAAATTCATAGTAGGGTTTTTGTGTTACATACCAAATTAGTTTTGCGGCATGTATTAAAAAGGATAAGAAATGTAAGATTTTCA
This sequence comes from Zoanthus sanctaehelenae, assembly GCA_028564885.2. Classification (NCBI taxonomy): domain Eukaryota; kingdom Metazoa; phylum Cnidaria; class Anthozoa; order Zoantharia; family Zoanthidae; genus Zoanthus; species Zoanthus sanctaehelenae. The sequence goes on from JAOTRI020070750.1 coordinate 13,507, forward strand.
TTCGACACTTTACTTCTATTTTTTTTCAATGGTTATATCTATATTTGATGGTTTCAGTATCTCTTTGTTTCTTTTCTATATTTTATGAAGCAATGACCAAAAGGAAAAGTAAAATAAATGTTAATAAGAACTTAAATTGAGCCAGACTCATGTACTAAACTGAGTTTAAGAGATATTACAATGTAAAATCTATTTTTCTTTGATAAAAGTACTCATTCTGAAAGGCCTTTTAAACTTTGGATTCAGCGGTTAACCTACGTAGACCAGAGGTCTCAGAAATTTGTTGCACAGACAAATAAAAGATAGTAGAAATAATCTTAAACAAACCGTATAATAAAGCTTCTTCAGATATATTTAGATATACATTCAACACAACCTCAAGACGGCACATGTCTCAACTAACTAACGAGCGCATGCGCCTGGAACAGAAGCCTACCCAATTTCCTTAGTTTCGTGGCCAGGATCATCTGCTGTACTCAACACTTTGTCGTAGTTTCAATGATCAGGAGTTTTGTCAAGATAATTTCTGTTCCGGGACAGATGTCCCAACGGTATGGCCATGACATATAATTGGAGTGGAAAAACTTGCTCAACTACTGTCCCGCTTGCTCTTTCCATTCGGTTATCCAGACCGGCTGAATCGCCAGCTTCTAGCTAGGTTTGTTCTTGAACCTGGTGTCGCTTGTAAAAGCTTGTTTGCCGATCTTCATGACGTTTATCAGTTGCTCTGAAAGCCTTTAAGCTGGCCAGCGTGGCTTTAGATTTCCAGGCATTGTTGTGCGGAGAGATATATTGAATAATAGTTCAGTTGGAGAATGATCATGTTCTAATCGGGTTGACCTGCAGTGTCAAGTAGGAATCTCCTGCATTTTTGGTTATTTTCTTGACCGTCTGGACAATTCGTTCCATTTTGCTCTGCGGTAACTTTAGGGTTTCATCTGATGTGCTGGAGCCCACGGCTAGACTGTTATCAAACATAGGCGAGCAGCAAACCTTTACGTGGTGCCTTTGTTAATCCGCTTACGGAGACTAACTGCTACACCTAGCTCGTCATCGCCCCTGTATCCTTCGACGGTGGTATTCATTAATCTGAAGAAGATATAGATTTATTTCAAGCATGAGTTCACTTTGTGGTTCTGCGCAAATTGATCTCGGGTTGCGTTGGAAACCATTCTGCGTTACCATTCTTTATTATCTATGCGTTGGAAACTAGTTGCGCTGAGAGCGCCAACTCCTATACTACTTATGATTAAGAGCTTTTTATCCTTTCTGCAGTTTTTAGCCAGTTCTCTCTAGCTTATGACGACTGGAAAGACATGCGTCGTATCGACAGGGTTAAACACATCAGAGCGTTTCTTTCGTATGTTCCAACAGGGAGTGATCCGTAGATTGGATAGCTATACAGCGTTCACAATCCAGCCAATCCATGTCGGGTCCACAGTAGAAACAATTGGTGTCGAGATGGTAGCGTAGAAACCACAGGAACAGATGCAGATCAAAGAGCCACGTCGATTAATTGTAACAGCAGAAGAAGCTTGTTTTCCTGAAGAGGTTGTAAAGAGAGCTACCCTTGTGGACATTTTCATTGAGGCGGAGTTTCTGTTGAATGAAAACGGTGTCATTATAAAAGTTCCGTCCACTGAAGAAAGGATGAGGTCTGTTAAAACCCGGTAAGGCGGTATTGTGAAGTCCCGTTAATTGTGGAAACCAAAACAGAAGCTTGTTTGAATGCAACTGGAGGTCGTACAAAGGACCTATGGTGTCTGTTCCGAGACAATAGCGGTGGCTGAGGACAATGGCATGCTGATTGAATACTTTCACGCTCTTCGGAAGAAATTTGAACACACAAAACGGGTGCCAAACCTTTAAGCTGCAATATAAACAAATCTGTCTATTTCACCACAAGGCCACAAGCCCAATGAAGTGCAGAAGATTTTAGAATAGGTTATTTTTCTCTATATAAAGATAAATTGAATCGCTCACAAAACGTAAGGTAATATACAGGGCCAATTGCTGGCATTGTGCCGATTTCTATGTAGGGAAAACTAAAAAACCATTCCACGATAGAAACCTGAACATTTTAAAGCCCTCAGTTATAGTTAAATTTATTTTGCTATTGTTGACCACGAAAAAGCTACTGGCCATAATGGCAAATGGGATCATTTCGAAATTCTAACATCTGGAAAAACAGATCTACACTGTAAAATTACAGAAACATTATCAATACAGGAACTCAAACCATCTCTAAATGGAAACATTTCTAGTGATAAAAAGTCACTTTACTAATATAGTCTTGTTTTGTTTAACTTTCGATTCTATTCCTTTCTCTTTTATATTACTTGTATTTGATTTCAAAATTTTCACGTTTTTTTCACTTTTGATAATGTATGTTGAACCATATGAAAAGTCAAGGAATTATTAAACCGGAAAAAACTGTTTATTAGTGCTGTTTGTATTCTATTTTTCATTTGCTTTTTTTTCTATTTTTTTACTCGTGATCATTTGTTAAAATAATTAAAAATATATAAAAGAAGAATAAAATAAAAAATAAAATAAAGATAAATAAAAAATAAAAATAAATTATTAACTAAAAATTAAAATAAATAAAAAGCACGGGAAGAGTTAGTTTTCATTAACTTTTCAGTATCTTTTACCGTTTTAATTTAAGAGTATTAACTTGTGGTCACCCGTGGTCTCTCGTGGTCATTTGGGGTCACTCTTGGTCGTTCGTGTCGTCTCGGGAGCCGAGTTTTATAAACGATCTCGGGCAATGTTTGTGATGTATAACTTAAAATTCAGTTTTATCAAGGTTGATTTTTAGTTTATTACATGTCATCCACCCATACATTTCTTTAGAAGTGGCCTCCATCCTTAAAAGAGCAGCATATATGTGATCAGGACTTGACTTGAAGAGCATATAGATTTGACAGTCATCAACATAAAGATGAATCAAAGGGCTCTGTAAGCTATGTCATCCGATTTCACTTTTGATGCTCCTTTTAAAGACTTCAAAATCTTAAACAAAAGAATGACTTTGATTGTGAAAAAAATTACATTTACCACAATATCCATATTCTCAAGCCATTCAAAACATACGAGCCAATAAAAAACATGCAGTTTTTAAGTATGAAATGCCGAAGGCATGAATGCCTTAAGGAGGGAGTACACATGAAAAAGATATTTCTTCAAAGAAAAAAAATACAATTTTTTCAATGAATTTATAGCATGTTTCAACATATGACTACTAATCATGACCAGCAACTACATGTTTTAGTCTCTTGTTACCATGGT
>JAOTRI020070829.1:0-16794 GCA_028564885.2 Zoanthus sanctaehelenae
CCATGAAAAATATCTGATCAAAATATTGAATATAATACAAATTAAGTTAAAAAACAATTTACAGCCTCGTTTTCATGCGTGAGTCAAGCCTTAACATGCCTGAGCGGTGTTCAACTAACCAATAGAAAAAAATATCGCCCTGGGAATCCCTACAATTACCAGCTATATATATAACATTGTCCGGCTGCGTTGCCAGCGTGGTAATGGTTAACACGTCGGACTAGTAATTCGAAGAAGTGTGGTTCGAATCCCATCAAGGGCTTATATTTGATATTTTTCTCTTAATTCTTTCTATCTACACACCGAACGCATTCCCATTACATTTAACTCGTAACGTACTAGATATATAAATAACCGTTGACATTTTATATATCAAGCCGCCGTTGAAATATTGTCTATTCGTTACGAACCATCAAATCATTTTTAACTGCGCGCCTAACAGCTTTGAAAAAACTTCTTGCTTCTTATTCTACTATGCCTAAATTCTCAAACGATAAAATGTCAATTTAGGTTTCGGGGCCCAGTTTGTCAAATTCAACCGATTAGCACTAACCCAAGGTTAAATCTTAAATAACCCACAATGTTGCTTCCAATTTTACCAGGATTAACAAGACTTTTACTAGAAACATCTCATAAATAACCCTTTATTTTTTCTTAAAAAAGAAATTTTAGTTTGATTTTTTGCTTAATCCAGGCTTTAATTTTACCATAGAAAAATAACCAGCAGTAAACTAGTTTGAGCTGCGTCGGTGTTTCTAATGAAATAATTTTAAAATAATGAAAATGTAAATTCTACGCCGCAAAAAAAGAGAATACTTACTGGCGTTTCGGACGTTAGTCCTTCGTCGGAGTAAAGAGAAGAAAAAGAGAAAATGTAGAGTTTATATAGGCAGGGAGATGAAAAACTTGCCAATAGAAACAAGGTAGCCATGGAAATTAAAAACAACTAACGAAGAGAAAGAAACATGAACCTGAATAAATTAGGAAAAAGTGAAGCGTTTATTCATCCCATTGGAATTATATGAACCCAATCGGTGAATAAGTTGCATCTCTTTGGTTTTACGGCCATTTTGTTGTCGCCGCTAACCAAAGACAAACCTTTAAACAACTGGACCCAGTTCATCTTTAGAGTCTATAGCCAATAGGGCCGTTAATTGAAGGAAAAATTAATACTTACTATATGATCGGGAATGGTATCAGAGCTAAGCCTGCTGCGATTACAAAAATCTTTTCACCATAACCAATGTTCACAAACACAGAGTACAAAGAGTTGAAAATTGCATTGCCAATAACAATAGCAATGGTCTCTGTTGCAGTAATGGCCGCGAACATTGCCCCTAAAACGAAAGCGCGTCATAAGCTCAGAATTTTTATGATATATGATAGCAATTCACAACAAAATGTTAATAACATTAACAAAATATTATGAATCGAAGCCTTTCTAAAATTATACTATTTGCTTGATTTTGTCGTTATCTAGTTAGCATTATGTATTATAAATTTTAGGAATTAAGGAATTTATTAAGCAACATGTAGCTCAGTTAGGTTTACTTTGAAACTCAATATATAACGTTTGGATTTTTGTGATTCGAAATGCAAATAGCATTTCTGTGGTACACAAAGTCGATCTTCGTAGAACTCATTTTAGTCAGGAGCCCATGAGTATGAGCAAGCAACTCCGGGATCCCATAATAGTCCTATGCACGTCGTTTTCAACAACTAGTGTATTTTTATAGATTGCTTTTAGCAGGAAATATCAACAGAAATTTCATTCCCGGAGGAATCAGACATTTCATACAAATTAACAGTGATGCTATTGATCAAGTTTGAACGCAGGTAATTGGCTTGAATTAGCAATAACTGAACTAAAAATAAGTCGGTTCGTAAAAACGCCGTGACACTAGAACATTGAAGTTGCTCGCTCTTACTTATGGGCTTCTGGTAATAATATATCTTAGTAAGATAACTAAGAACACTATATATACATATATAGTCTATGTCATCACTAAAGACTAAAATTCTATGAACAAATTCAAATAACCATGATGAATATCTAACGTGCATGGTTATCTAAAAACTTACCTAAAAAATGCTGCTTTGATTCTTTTTAAAGCTATTCAGATTACTTAATTTAGTTTTTATGGCCTTTAAAATACTATAATTTAAAAAAAAAAGTATGTTAATTATGTAATTATATAATTAGATAATCAGATACTCTATCTGATTAGACTAGCACTTAAGCTATTCGCAGATGGAGTGTCAAAATGTTTTCTGAAAATTTAAAATTAAACGCTGAAATACGTAACTAAAACTATATAAAACACTGAATCTATTGCACTAACCTGCTCAACTACATTCTGACATTCTCTAAAAAATGGAAAAGCGCTTGCAATTATTGCCCCTTCACTGAAAAAAAATGATGTTACTAAGTTTTAATTTGGTTTTATTGACATCCAAATGGACGGAACGCAAAAAGTTTATTAAAACTTTCATAAAGATTTATCACATTCGTCAAGATTTGTAGATCAAAACAAGGTATGTAAAATCTACGTTTCAAGAACAATTGTTCTAAACACAACAAGATATAGTATATTATTACACGGCTTAACGAGTGTTTTAAATATGGGACAAAAGAAGTGTTACGAGAACACATCATGGTGTGTTTTTCATCAAAAAAACGAAATCAAGCATGTTCTTTAATGTAACATAAAAATGAAAAATAAAATGAAACAATACTATGTTTCATTAAAGAACAAAGTACATCAGGCGAATACAGTGATAGGATAGATAGCACAAATGTGCTATTAGCTCAGTCAACAACTCGAATAATTATTTCAACTTAAAATTATCATTTAGGACGATACTTCGAAGAATTGGATATCGGCCTGAGTTAAGCCACGATTTGTTCCTCTTGAGGGTTCCATTAAAATCATCCAATTATGGAACACCCCAACCCCTAAATCCTCTAAAAATTTTAAGTGCTTCTAAATACATTTCATCTTCAAACAACTAAAACTTATAAAAGTCTTATACAAACCTATACCTCCTCCCAAACTGACCCCCTTCCCGGCCTAGTTATGATTGTAAAATGAGTGTGGTGGATGAGTGACTCAGGGATTACCCAAGATAAATCTATACAGTGATCAGAGTGAAATTTAAACCCAAACTGATAGGAGGCAAACCAGTTGGCTATTTACAAAGTGTGGTGGATGAGTGACTCAGGGATTACCCAAGATAAATCCATACAATGATCAGAGTGTGATTTAAACCCCAAATGATAGGGGGCAAGCCAGTTCGCTATTTGCAAAGTGTGGTGGATGAGTGACTCAAGGATTACCCAAGATAAATCCATGCAGTGATCACGCAGAGTGAAATTTAAACACCAACTGATAGGAGGCAAGCCAGTTGGCTATTTACAAAGTGTGGTGGATGAGTGATTCAGGGATTACCCAAGATAAATCCATACAGTGACCAGAGTGTGATTTAAACCCCAACAGATAGGAGGCAAGCCAGTTGGCTATTTACAAAGTGTGGTGGATGAGTGACTCAGGGATTACCCAAGATAAATCCATATAGTGATCAGAGTGTGATTTAAACCCCAAATTTTAGGAGGCAAGCCAGTTGGCTATTTACAAAGTGTGGTGGATGAGTGACTCAGGGATTACCCAAGGTAAATCCATATAGTGATCAGAGTGTGATTGAAACCCCAAATGATAGGAGGCAAACCAGTTGGCTGTTTACAAAGCGTGGTGGATGAGTGACTAAGGGATTACCCAAGGTAAATCCATACAGTGCTCAGAGTGTGATTTAAACCGGGGACGTCAGCATGCATACTTAGCACCCTAAACTTAAACACTGAGCTACCCTGCCTCAGGTGCATCTTTATAGCCACATCCCACAAGTATTACAATTTTACCTTTACTCAATTATTTATACGCTAACTTACTGAGTGATTTGGTAAAAACACTGGACGATCATTTCCCAAGTTTCTTCTGTAATTCGTGCGGACTGAAAATTTACAAGTCATTTTTAGAATAAAACGTGGAAAAATCAATTTTGAAATGGTCAATGAACAGCAATCAATTATGGGAAAATGAACAAGTTAGGTTAACCAAAAACACACTTTACTTAACGTCAGTTACGAGAGAAGTGGTTACCTGTTCTTCCTAGCCAGAGGCAAATGTTTAAAATCACTCCACGGTACAGATCTCGGCGTGAATGTCGAGGGAGGAAAATTGGTGTACAGGGAGGAAAATCCCCGGAGTCTGATTGAGATCTACAAAGTTCAGCCTATAGCTAAATACGGAGCCCAGGAATCGATCCCGGGCTGTTGAGATGGGAGGCAAAACTGATGACCACTATGCATGTTAACCTTACACCCCTAATAATGATAATAATGATATTAATAATAATAATAATAACAATTATTATTATTATTATTATTATTATTACTGTTATTATTGTTATTATTATCGGTCCTTGAGAACACCGATCCAAAATAATTTGGAACATTGAATTCCATATGGAAAAAAAGCCGGAAGTAACACGAACAAGGTAGACATAGCAGTAATGGACAAGAAGAAGAAGACATGGCCTGATATCGGACAGATGGAAGATCAAGCAAGAAAAAAAACAGAAAGTTGAATCTCTGATTTTAAAGTCAACCAAGTAAATGTTGTCTCTGATTTCCTGGCAGAATACCATCAAAGCCAGTAGTACGATCTCAATAAACATTTGACAGAAAGGAACGACAATGAGACGCAATATCTATTAATGAAAAAACCAGAAATTGATCATATAACAAAATGTTGAAATAGTTAAGAACTATTATACCTATAAGAGATAGAAAGATTCGAAAAGAACGTTGGAAGGAATAGTATAACGGAACATTCATATTTGTAAATTATATAGTATGGCCTAGGCGTAGTCCCGTTATGTTACTGATTATGTAAAACCAAGGAATTAACAAGAGTCAATAACAATAACAATAATAATAATGACAATAAAAATAAACAATAACTTCAACAACAAACAACTGATGACAACTCCATTGAGGAGCTTTTCAGTATCATGTACAAATCACCCTCTTTCCCGTGAAGTAAACAATCCCAGCTAGTAGGAGGCAAACCAACTCTATTTGCCTCCATTTTGCATAGCATATTATGCAACAAAGAACTAAGTAATCAGAACTGTTAATGGTTTTCTTGTAGTTGTTATCTCACCTTCTTCGGATCAGCATCAACATCAAAATGTTCCTTAGAACTGATAAACTGCCTGCAAGCATCAAGCGATATCGTAAGAACTCTCACAGGAAGTATAATCGCAGTGCCCTTTCTTTTTGTACTGGCACGTGAACACGTGGACTCCCGCGAGTTTTCCCTCGGGCTCTTTGGGGGTTCGCTGTCTGCTGGATTATTTTCACTTTGGGTTTCTTGGTCTTCCTTGAGATTATCGTCTTCAGTTTGAAATTCGTATCGAGAAACAACCCATTTCACGATGTTAATGGCCGCTGTTAGTCTGAAGTCGTCTATCGGGAAAAAAACTGTTGTTTTATAACAATAGGCTACTCTTTTTGGTATGTTTTCTTAAATAATACATACGGCTACCGAATTCAAAGCTCCAAGTTCAAAACTGACTTATAATGTTTTCAAGACACCATGGAAGCTGCATATATCGATCAATTTGAAACTTCAACACCCCTACCCCGGGCAAAGCCAACATCTATATTAGTTTATTATCTTAAGGTTTAATGTTCAGTTCACTTTGATTATTTATTACACATTAAAAACTGTCTTATAAGTGGAAAGATTACCGTTAAACTAAAAGAAAATATGACCAAATTCATGTACTTTTAAGTCCATTTGAGCATATAACATCTACTATGGCTGGGGGTCTCCCAGAAGCCTAGAATTTGGTCAACAGCGACTATAAAAGTTCAAATGTCAAAGAATCGTCAGGGAAAATCATGCATGTTGAAGTAACCGACACATACATTAAGCAAAGGAGTTTTAAAAAAAAATCGATGCTGTAATATTGCAGAGTCCTACATCACAACTCAAGGAATTAAACATTTATTGTATATAATAAATGTCTATCTAAACAGACATAGCTAGATTGCGGCTGAAGATAATTAGCAAAGAATGTTGACAATGGCAATGTTTCCTTTTGATTTCGTTTTCCCTACCAACAAAATCGTCCTTTTCGTCATCCGAGCCAATTCTATGACATCTTGGAAAGAACGAGTTGCTTTCGGCGTCTTCATACCACTTGAGATTCCTTAAGTTTACACACAAACCAACCTAGGTCATAAAACATTGTTAATGGAATATTATGAGTAAGCTAGCTATTCAGTTTTCAGTTGCTTTAATTTAAGAGCTAAAAATAGAGGATATTACACGGTAACGCGAAGATATGAAGTTTACCTTCAAGTGGAATTATTTCATGAGTGAGGCAGCTCTAGATCTTACCATTGCGCCAAACATGTCACGCAATTATTCAAATCTCGGAAGCCTGGATCTGATTGGGAACCTCTTGATTGGAAAGTAGCTCTAGATCTTACCCTTGCGTCAAATACTTCACCCAAGTATTCAAGCCTCAGAAAAGTCGTGATAGAACTGGGAACCTCTTGGTTGGAAAGCAGCTCAAAGACGTCAAGCAAATATTCAAATCTTGAAAGAGCCGGGATGGAATTGGGATCTGTTTTGGTTGGATAGTAGCTCTAGATCATACCATTGCGCCACACAAATTTCTTCAAATTACTTGTTTTCGGTTTGTTTTGTTTTTACCTTATACTAAATATCACATAAAAAGCAATGGATCAAATTTAGGAAAATAGACTTGTTCAGCAGATATATTTCGTGGCCTTTCAATATGAACAAATGATCGCACGTTCCTTATAAATTAAGGACAAGATTAAATTGTGTTTTCAAAGTTTCCAAACAAACCTCTGACAACAAAAGGATTTTAAAAACATGCTTGAAATAAAAGGCGCTTTATAAGCGCTTATGGTTACTGCACGAAAACATGGAATTTGAAGAAATTTACATCTAAGAAAATCTTTTCAATCTTGTTTTGAGCGTTCTTAGATATTATTGGAAGCCTAGGTAAGGTTGACTGTTGATTTGTTCCGATCAATGTTTCAAAGTTTTCATTGCTTGGGACGTTTATCACATGACAGCTATTCAATTCAAAAGTGTTTCGAAGATTGTGGGTCTCCAGTGTCTTTTGTTAACTTGCCTAGGAGTCCTGTTATGGTGTAACGGACTCACTTACCATCACGTTAACAATATGGTTACGCGCCTATCGACGCAGTAGCCATAAAAAATATTCTATTTTGCATTTGCCACATGCGAATATTTATTTATACTGTATTTGTTTGAACTGCATGTCTTGTTTTACTTGCCTTGGTTGTAAACGAGTAAGCTCTGGCGTAATGGTTTGCTATTTGTTCCTAGGATTGGACGAATATAAAAATCATGAGGTCAGCAAACTAAAACTAATCAAGGGCATATTAAAGCTCATCCCTATCCTCAATCTTATCATCACAATTATTCTTATCTTCATTGTCATCCTCATCCCCACCATCATCATCATCATTATCATCATCATCATTATCATCATCATCATCATCATTATCATCATCATCATCTTCACAATCAACGTCATCATCATCATCCTCATCATCATCATCCTCATCATCATCATCATCATCATCCTCACCATCATCATCCTTTTTCATCATAATCATCATGACCCTCACCAGCATCCTCATCGTGATAATCATTGTCCCTACCATCACCATCATCTACATCTACATCATCCTAAAATTTCTTATCATCCTCATCATCGACCTTGTCCTCATCGACGTCCTCGCGCTCATCGTCATTATTCTCATCATATCATCAACGTCCGGATAAATGGATACGTTGTAGTTCAGGTTCAATATGATTTTGATCTGGTTCATTTAAATTTGATCCAGTGCAATATTTCTTGCACTAGGAAAAGTATTTTTCAACTGGCTCAAACCAGTTTGGTTTTCTTGAAACCAGTTTATTTTTCTCATTCCGTCTCAGACCAATAACTAGTGATACCTAGGAAAATATTGGTATACAAGCAACGGTTGTTTGCATGGCCAAGTGGGGATGAAACACGACTACAGATCCAAACAAATCAAAAAGTCAGTAGTTCAAATCTTGGTGTGTTCCAAATAAAAAAAGCAAAAAAAAAACTAACTACAAGATAGTAAGAACAAAAAGAAAATAGAAGGAGAAAAAAAAATAGAAGAAAAAAAAGGAGAGGAAAGTAGATTACATTGATGGGTAGGTAAGTGGGTTAGTGGTGGGTAGGTGAGTGAGTGAGAAGTTAGAAGGTGAAGGTTATGTAAAATATTATCTTCTTTTAAAAACTCCCTAAGAGTAAACCCCAGTTTTGTTTATGACTTTCCATAATAGGATCACTTTTATAATCTTAGATTGCAACAGTTTAAGACAACTTGTACCAGTGCAAGAAATATTGCACTGGATCAAAATAATTTGAACCAGTTCAAAACCATGTTGAACTTGAAATACAACAGACACAAACCCTTACACAAATGCAACTTTTATACAAACCTTTCTCAGGTATTTGAAGTCGATATCATCTCTCCTGCACGTCCAAATGAATGACTCCAGTGCGTTTCTCACCATACGAGACTGTTGGAGCAACGTCAGAAAGCATCTTTGACAAATTTAAAAACTACTAAATATTTTACTAACAATGATCATGAGAACCAGTTTAAGGCTATCGACACTAAACAGTTGAACAAACGTATGGCAGGCTCGAGTTCCATCATCATTAAAACCATTCTCACCATCATCCTCACCAACAACATTGTCATCATCATCATCATCATTACCACCATTGCAACCATCATTATCATCATCATCATTGGCACCATCAATATCATCATTATCAGTCTCACTATCATCCTCATCAGTCTCATTATCATACTCATCCTCACCATCTTCTTTACTACCAACATGGTCATCATCATTCTCAATAACATACTTATCCTCATCATTATCTTTACCATCATCATTCTCGCCATCATTCTCGCCATCATTCTCACCAGCAACATTCTCCTTCTCATCATCATCCCCACCAAGATTATCATCATCATCATCTTATTATCCTCACACTCACCATCAACATCGTCATCATCATCATCCTCACCATCCTCAATCTAATCATCGTCACCATCGCCATCGTCATCCTCGCCATCAACATCATTATCATTCTCATCATCATCATCATCATCATCATCATCATCATCATCATCATCATCATCATCATCATCATCATCATCATCATCATCCTCACTATCACCATCATTATCCTCACCATCATCATCATCCTCACCACCATCATCAACATGTGTGAATAATATCTGTAAATGGTTAAAGATTCGCTTCTTCTTGAAAAAAGGACGTTAAAGCGTAACCCCTCGAAGACCTATTAGTATTAATGTGTGTGTCTGCTATGTATGATGTACCGTCGCATTATAACGAAACGAAAAAGATGATGTCTAATTAGAAGGCCTTTGGCCAGCTAAATAAACAAACGCCTAAACAAGGTCATTATTAATAGGACTATAGCTACAGTCACGTCACGGTCACGGTTATTATTATATGATTGATTATGGTTACGACTACAATCACGGTTACGGTTATTATTAAGTGATTATGGTTATGGTCACGTTACGGTTATTATTATATGGTTGACTATGGTTACGGTCACGTCACGGTTATTATTCTATAACTAATTATGGTTATGGTCACGTTACGGTTATTATTATATGATTGACTATGGTTACGGTCACGTCACGGTTATTATTATATGATGATTATGGTTATGGTCACGTTACGGTTATTATTCTATGATTGACTATGGTTATGGTCACGTCACGCTTATTCTATGATTGATTATGGTTATGGTCACGTTACGGTTATTAGTATATGGTTGACTATGGTAACAGTCACGTCACGGTTATTATTCCATGATTGATTTTGGTTATGGTCACGTCACGGTTATTATTATATGATGATTATGGTTATGGTCACGTTACGGTTATAATTATATGGTTGATCATGGTTATGGTCACGTCACGGTTATTATTCTATGATTGATTTTTGTTATGGTCACGTTACAGTTATTATTATATAGTTGACTATGGTAACGGTCACGTCACGGTTATTATTATATGATTGACTATGGTTACGGTCAGGTTACGGTTATTATTATATGATGATTTTGGTTATGGTCACGTTACAGTTATTATTATATAGTTGACTATGGTAACGGTCACGTCACGGTTATTATTCTATGATTGATTATGGTTATGGTCACGTTACGCTTAAATGATTGATTATGGTTACTATTACGGTCACGGTTACGGTTATTATATGATTGATTATGGTTACTATTACGGTCACGATTACGGTTATGATTACGATTAAGATTACTATGACGGTTAAGATTACGATTATGGTTATTTTAATAAACGTTTAACATATGTTTCGCATACCATGAGCGAATATTCACAGTCAGGTCCAGTCTCAGTTCCTGCACTCCAATCTTCCTCCAGCCATTGTTCACAATTAACGTCATCCATGACATCACAACAACTCTCATCATTATCTTCGGCCTTATTCTTTATCTTCACACGAGAGCCGGAAACCTTAAATCTTGGAGAGTTTGAAGAGTCACTGTCAACATTATCATCACTGTCATCACATGAATTATCATCACTGTCATCATCATCGTCAGGGCAGCGTTTCTTCTTTTTTGACGAAACAAAATGTTTCTCCACCCAGCCACGTCGCCGAAGCGCCGCTCGAACGATTGGATACGGTCCATGGCAAACAAATACTTTCTTGCTCTATTAGAAAATAAAACGGATTTATAAGCTTAGATATTATGATGAGTTTGTAAGACCTCCATAAGGACCTCAATTTAATACTATTCACTTAATTAGCTCTGCTGAGATTGAAATATCTGTGTGTCCTTAGCTCTATTTCCGCTTAACCTAACTCAACTTTTTATCCTTCTGCTGCCGCTCCCAAAAATTTTTCAGTAACATTTTGAATCAAAAAATGCGAATATTTTTGCTTAAATATTAGTGCTCTCTTTAGACTTCAGAGGACTTCTGGCGGTAATTTTTTTTACTAGCTTATTGGATGTAAGCTGGTCAATTGTTTGAATTTTAGTCGGAAATGGAAAAATTTAGCTCGAGGCCTGCAATTACGTTTTCCATTTACTATCTGATAATTCATTACAACTCGGCTACATTGTTTCTGGCGAACAAATTACGAGACAAGCTCTGCTTCGTACACCGTTTGATTGTGAATTGCTTGACAGTAATATTTCAACGTTAATTTTAGTTGTTAAAACTAAAAAACACAACCGAACTTTCGGCTGTTTAGTGTTTTGAGTTGTACAACAGGTTGTTGTTCATTTCACACACTCTTTTTTGATAAAAAAATATTGTTTTTCGAACCACGGTTCAATATTCCTATTTTATTGTCGATGTTAGACTGAAACACTCAAGATTATGAATTTTCTCAGTTTCGGAAACAACAGTGACATAGGATTTCGGACTCTTTTAATATCACTCTGGTATCGAAGAGGTTTAAAAGTAATTTGTATATCACTTTTTTATTCAGTTTGGACATTTTGTTTTTTATATAGCTATCACAAGCCTGGCTTGAGAGATATTGTAAGAAAAAATCCAAAACCAAAATACCAACTTCTTTCCTTTTGTGACAAAAAAACTGCAGAAAACAAACATTCCGATTTAATTTATTTAGCTAAATGTCAGCTTTCAAAAATTGTTACAATTCAAAAGGACGAAAAAATACTTGAATGAGCGACGGCAAAACCATGTTATCACCGAATCCTGCATTTTCAAATCAACACAACGGCATGTTAAAAGGTAATTCACAATCAAGGTAAAATTCAAGGATTTTTCCAGGTGGCTCTCACAAAATCTATCATTTTTCAAGGAATTCCAGGCTTGGAACAAAAAATCCCAAAATTCAAGGAGTTCCAGGTTTTCCAGGTAGCGTAAGAATCCTGAAGCCATTGACATCGCGCAATCGTCCATTTCCATGGCAAGCGTGGACAAAGATTGGTTTACTACTATAAATAGATAAATAAATATAATCTAGTAAAGGAGTTTTCGTCTTCGTTTTACGAACAAACTTCAAAGTTGCATTCTAACTACAGTTACGGAAATATTGCATATGGAAATCAGCACTAAAAATTGATTAGAATTTACCTTCATCGCTCGCTCGGAAACCTCTTTTGCCTGCCTGACTTTCTCAAACAACGGATCATCGTATTTCATTTTCCCACCAACTCTCAAGCATGGATTCTGTGAAGATGCTCGTCCGGCTGTCGTTCTAATTTTAGGATTTTTTTCAACTTTAGCAGAATCATCGAAGATAGCTTCTTGTTCTCTCTGTTGACTTTTCGACCGTAAATCGGTTGCACGTCTTTTGTGAATTGCATCAGCTTTCTTTTGTCGCTTTCTCTGAATACTTTCCAATGATCGATTAGGTGAATAAACAGCTTTGAGTTGTTCAATTTTTTCTAAGTTCTCTGGAGAGTTCTTAGTTGCTGCTCTAGGGCATTTGTTTAAAGTCTCGCCACTCGAAGACGTCTCTTCACCATTAGTTGAATGATAACTAAAATTCGGAGAGGTTTTGTCATTATTTGAGTTTACTATTAAACTACAAACCGAATAATCAATTGAAGACGATGATGAAAGTTCAACAGCAGAAGTCGATACGCCTGGCGTTTTTACTCCTTCCATCGACGATGAACTTGGAAAGTTTTCCTCCATAATAGAAGCCCTTCCCTACAACGGAAAAAAATTGTTTCTCCTAAGTTATAAAAAATCAAACATTTTCTGCGTTTCGAAGACGTTCAGTTAACTTTTGTTGATAACTTTTCCCTTGCATGCTAAATGCTAGCAAAAGAACATATTTATGAATTTAACTATCCATGCACTTAGAAATTATATATAATATTCAGAAAAAACAAAAATTGTTTCGAAACGACAACTAAAACTCTTTGATAAAGAACGTTAGATACTGAAACTCTAGTTTAATAACAATTTTTACACGGACGAATGGTGTAGCTATAGGAGTTCTAATAGCTATTTATAGTTTTTTTTTATAATACAGAGAAGTTATATCATTTATAGCACCTGTCCAAAGTTATTTAAAACCTTTCCAGGGAATTATATCTAAAATATCATCAAAAATTAAATAATGTTCTATTAAACTCTATTAATAAAAAGTCTTCATACACTACCTATAGTAATAATAGAAAAACCGTCATTTTGTACGTTAAAAAACCTATATATAGAGAGGATGTTATACAAGGTGGCGCGAACACATGTATGAAGTTTAGATCTTGGAATGGAAATCTTTTTCCGCGCAAAGTTAAACTCTATACGCGCAAATCAAAGTATAATTTGCTGTTTATCATATAATCATGTCGATAAATTACATGAATATTTAGAAAATAGAAAAAAAAACACCGACGAAAATGTCTTTCAATAAAAATCAAGTGAGTAGAATTCATACAACGACACTTGGGCAGAGCTAGATTTTCTCACAAGTTTAATGCAGGCTAAAAACAAACAATGGACGGAAGCTTCAAATTGGGGAGGGGGTGGGGTAAGTGGCATTAAGCATTGAAAGGAAGAGTGTGAGTTCTAGAATGATGAACTAATGATTAAATTGTGTGCCAAAATAAGGTAGAGGAAGAGAGTAGGTCGTTAATGTCTCCAAGCCCTGAAAACTCTGTTCAGTATTGTGAAGGATCATTTCTTTTATAGAATGGTTCTGCTTAAAATAGACTTAAAACTCTTATGCAAGCCTCAAGGCCATGGCACCAGCACTTATCTCCGGTTTCTGGATGAGAGTCTTTACTCCCCCTGGACGGGACACTAATCCATCGCAGGTTACCTCCCAGCAGATGCTGGTACTCATTTACCCACCTCAGAAGGATGAAAAGCTGAGTTGGCTTACGAGGAAAAACTGGTCACACACAAATATTTGAATCTCTGCAAAGTGCCGGAATCGGACCTTGTGGTCACTTACGTCAACATCAAATATATTCCTGTTCGCCATTCTTGAGTTTACTTTTACAGTTGGTGACTTTGAGTTTGGTACTGGAGTCATTAGTCGTGATTTTGAACTCTGATGTGGATTTATAAGCCCTTCAATCTGCAAAAAAAGTAATTAGAGATTTTGATCTAAGCCTGCCACTTTTTGTTGTTGCTTGAAAGATCAGACTACGTTCATTTTTTCTAATACGATATATCTAATTGATAACAACAAATGTATGAAAGTAACCATGATTTATTTCTTCTTATCCAATACAGTGAACAGATGTCAGAAAGAACCGTTAAACAAAATAGTATACAAAATATGAGAAACTTAGGAAAATTCTTATTGCTTTTAGACACCCTGACTTTGTTTCAATGGAGTTGCAATTGATATAAATTAACTCTGTCAGCATATATTTGTTCACACAAACTAACTTTCAAAATTTACCACGGGATATGATGGCTCTGGAAAGGCCTTTGTATGGTACTCCAAGCAAAGCCTCAACTTGAGAAGAAAAACCTTGGGGCAAGCTGTCTTCTAATAAAGTTTTCAAATTTGGTCACTAGCATCCAATAATAACTTGAAATCGCGGCATCCAGTCTGGCAACCACGAGTGAAAAGTTAGTCACCAGGGCCCAGTTGTTCAAAAGCCAATTAGCACTAATCCAGGGTTAAATGTTTAACTCACGATCTTGTTTCCAATCTTACAAGGAGGGATTTTGGATGTAATTTTGGGATTAATAAGACTTTTCCTAGAAAAACCCAAACAGTATTCATAAATATCCATTTACCTTTTCTTAAAGAAGAAATTCCTGTACAAATTCTTGCTTATTAATCAGTTTTAAACTTAACCAGCCTTTGAACAACTGGGCCCAGACAACTAAATTAAGCTCTACAAACTCGTATGCAGGGTAGAGGGAAGGAGGAGGAAGGGGAGGGTGATGGGAGTGGAAGGAGGCACAGGGTGCCCATATGCACCACCCCATTAATGTCCATAAAGTTCCACAAAATCCACTCATGAAATAAAATGATAAAATTTACAACTGAAAAAAAATCATCAAAGCATGTTTAGAATCTTATATAATTAATATATTAGAATAAAATCTAATTCTTCACTCATGCAAAAATACCAAAAAGTCCAAAGCTTTTCCACATAACATGGTGATTCATGTATACTGCAGTCCTGAAAACTCAGAAGCTGAATGAATCAGAACTTATGATAAAATGATGTCATATCTTGGTGGTCCAATCCAAACATATTTCTTTGAACTCCTGCATGCCCCACACATCCCAAAGCCTAAGAAATATTAAAAATGTATGCACACTGCCAGTACTCCTGCAGTTTTTCAAGGCTTTGAAGGCTTTCCATGGACCAAGCTATATGATCAGCAACATATACAGTGGAAACCCATTAACACGGCCACCAACGGGCCAAAATAAAGTGGTCCTACTAACGGGGTGGTCGTATTACTGGGGTATTGTTATATTTTGTAGCAAACATGTTTTAATTAATGTTTATTTCAAGCATATCCATACTTCACGTGTTTTACAACTATTTTGAAGCCTTTAAATAGTATTCAAATAATAAAATATACTTTCAGCTCTGAAACATAACATTTTCAACAACCTAGTTTTTACAGGAGCTACTAAAACGAAACAAGCATTAACGATCTGCCACATGCGAGGACAATTTGGGAAAAAATCTGTGAAGCTCTTGATGACTCACTCTTGATGCTTTAAAAAGATAACAATATGACATAAAAACTGTCATAATTTCACAATGCATTTCCTAGTGGTCATATTTAATGAGGTTAACATTAATACAAAGAAAAATACACTTCGAGAATTAAAAAAGTGGTTGTTGGTCACATAAATGGGGTGTTTTTATAAGAAAATGTATGGGCGTTTTGCCAGGCCCAGAAAAAGTGGTCGTAATAACGAGGTGGTACTATTAATGGGGATTAATGGTAGTAAGGCGGGGTTCCACTGTAATTTTATTATGTTCTTTTTAATAGTTCTAAAATTTGCAACTGAGACACTTTAGATACTTTTTATGCTTGACATAAATTAAAGATCTTTTCTTTAAAGTACATACAAAAGAACACACATTATTCAAAACAAAACACAAATAAAAAGAACTTAAGACAAGGTCTTTTTTGTTTTTAATTCATAAACGCATTATTTTTTATCCCACTATAAATGGCTTATTTTGTACCACGTACTGCATTAAGAGCTTAATTAATATATATCTTTTGCACTGTGGTTGTTTAATGAACTATATAATTCACTTGCTGCTGATTTCAAAATTAATTGCCCAGCATCACTTTTTGGTGAATGATTTTTGCTTGTTAGACATTTCAGTCACACATGTACAACCAAAATCCATTCCAATCAGAAGTCATTTTGAGAATGGTGCAAAGGGTTATTTTTAATTATAATAACTGGTTAAATAATACTTATTCACCAAGATCATCACACAAGTTTAGTATTGGCTTGAGCTTAACCAGAACATAACCAAAGCACAATGGGAAGCTAATTAACAATTAGACCTCGAGGACGATTGGACTACGAGTAATAGTCCATGAGGCCGTAGGCCGAATGGACTATTCAAAGTCGTAGTCCATGAGGCCGAGAGGTC
>JAOTRI020070907.1:0-16787 GCA_028564885.2 Zoanthus sanctaehelenae
ATCAGCGCGCGCGTACGTAGGGTCCAATGTATATTATAATTTATTAAATTTTCAACCTCGAATATCACGTTTCTAGCGTTGTGATTGGTTCACTCAATCTCGGTTAGCAGCTCATATACCGAATGACCATATATGGAAACTAACAAAAAGATCTTGTTTCTCGATTTTTTAAAAGTTTTTTGTTATTTTCAAGTATCGAAAAGTTCGGAAAACTCGTCTAATTTAATAAAACAATTTTTCCATTCTCGCTTGTTGGATATGAGACGATTATATAGCCAACTCGGCGCTATACGCTCCTCGTTGGCTATTTACCATCTCATATCTTGGAATCATTGTTAACTAAAGTATCATGGCCAATATTTGAGAAGAGTGATAAAGATATGTAATATGAAGTACAACTTCTTCACAGGTCATATCTTAAAGGGGCTATACCAGGACGAATTTGATGTTAGAGTCAATTTTTTGCTAAAATTATATACATGGTGACACTTTCTAAGAAGGAAAGCTGAGTTGGCTTAGGCGGAAAAGAAGGTTATATAAATATTCGAATCTCGGCAAGATGCTGCCATCGATCGATCTGGGGAGCTTGCGTTTGGAAAGCAGAGATCTTACTTACTGCGCCAACCAAGTCCGCTAGCTAGGTAATTGCGCATGCCTATACAGCTGTAAATATGATTTTAGATTGAATGGAATGCTGTTTTTATAGAAACGTTTTTACAAATGGGCTGCAATTCATCATGAGACACACCAATGAATGACTCCATGCCCCTCTGGCCAAAACATCAGTTAAAATCATTTGCTACGGTGCAAAACGTATTTATTTCTAAAACCAACTTAAGAATAATAATATAAACCTTTATGTGTCATATAATTCATTATAATTGTTATTATTATTTTTATTATCATTACTGTTGTTATTATTTAGAGTTGTTCGAAGGCGACATTGATATGGATGAAAGTATGAAACATGCCTTGATTGGTGGTAAATTGATGTCTCGCGACGCAGTTCTTGAACCAATATATCATTGGCCTAAATCTACAATGGCTTACTCCTTTGACAAACGTATACGTAAGCAGTTTTACACACCTTATATTTCATTATATACTCATCAATTTATTTCTCCTGTAATCTTGATTCAATCATTTTTCCATACATACTTGCATCCATCCAGTCTACCCATTTGTTCAGTCCACCCACCCACCCACAACCGTCCATCCATCTATCGGCCGCCCACCAACCCATCTTTGTTTCCATCCAATCCTTCATCCAGCCATCTATCTACCCATTCATCCATCATCCACCCACACAACCATCCATGCATCCATGGATCTCAGTCATTCTAGTTGCAAAAGTTTTTGAGATGATAGTACATAATCAAGTTTATACGTTTTTGATTGAAAATAATATAAATTTTTTAAACTGTCAATTAGGAATTGGCACTCTGCATTCCACAGTTACTGCACTCCTTGATGCAGCAAAATCCTGGTCACTCAATATTGATAGTGGAAGTGTGAATGCCGTAGTATTTTTTAGATCTAACAAAAACATTCAATACTGTTGACCATAGTAATCTGCTTAAGAAATCCAATGCATACGGTACTGGGAATGCTGTTGGTATTTGATTTAAGTCATATTCAAGCGAGCGCAATCAAAAGGGCATTGTTAATTGCCGTCTGCCTAGCAATCGTTCCCTGCTTTGTAATATTCAACAAGGGACAATTTCTGGGTCTTTGCATGTTGTTTTTGATATACATCAATGACTTACCTAACTACCTACTAACACGCCTAATCCCGCATGCGCATGTATGCAGATGATACACATTTGATGTTTGCAAGTGACAATGTAAATGATATCGATTCCCATGCATCTCAAAACTCTAAATCAATCAAAAACTGAATTTATGCTAATCGGCTCCAGACAAAGGCGAAACACGTTTCATTCTGCAACAAACCTATAACGTCAATGGAAAATCAATAAAGCAAATTCCACATACAAAGTCTCTCGGCGTGCAAATAGATTAAAACCTTTCATGGAATGAACACATCGGGCAAATATCAAAAAGATTGAATGTGGGTTTGGTGCATTGAAACGGGCAATCCGTTATGTTCTTACGCCAACACTTCATATACAATTTATAATTCTTTAGTTCAAACACACTTTAACTTTTGTTCTGAAGTGTGGGGCAGCTGTGGAGCTAGCGACTTTGACCTCCAGACTACGAAAACTATACAAAACCATCCAGCACGAGTTCTTACTAATTCACTCGACGCTAATGCCAACCCCCTATGTGAAAGTCTAGGATGAAAAAAAAAAAACTAGCAGATCGCCAACGTGATTTTCAAAAGGCTGTCATGATGTTCAAGTCGCTTAATGGATTAGCATCCGAATATTTGCTGTCCATGTTTAAAGCACGTGATAGCATATTTTATTTCAAATGTTTACCACATTTTTGTTCCACTTTTGCCGCAACCCTTTATTAACGGTCTCGTGAAACTATCTAAGACCCTCAATTGCTGAAGAATGTATTTATTTGTAATGCGCATTTGATTGTCATTGTCATTGTTATTATTATTATTATCCTCTGTCTGTCTGTCTGTCTGTCTGTCTGTCTGTCCTTCTTCTTGTATGTCCACCAAAAAGCTATCCTCAGGGGAAAATTTCAATTAAAACAAGTTTATCTTTCTGTTTTAGCATTCTTTAAAAGAAATCGCATCATTGAAGCCTTGGACTATATTTCCAGTAAAACATGCATTAAATTCAAACCACGCCAGGATGAAAAGTCATATGTTCAATACTTTGAAGGAAAAGGGTAAAACAAGTAGTTAGTAATATGATGTCTAATGCTAACTATAATGAAGTAGGCCGTTCTGTACTGATGATTTCAATGTTTCTGGTTAAGCTGTTATGCAGTGCATTATCTAGTGTTAGTGTTATTGCTAAAGTTAATGCTAATGTTACTACCAATTTTTTTGCTAATGTTACTGCCAATGTTGCTGCTAGTCTAGCTTAACCCTTTCTAGCCAGAAGGACAAGAGGGCGGATTAATTATAAGATTGAGCCTCACTTCCACCCCTTTCTTTCTTTTCCTGACCTGTTTATATATTTTTATGAATAATTTTGGAATGCTTTGCAACATAAAACTGAAATTTTATTTCTTTTCTTAAAATGTTATTGCAAATGAATTTTTTTTTGGCTTATTCTGATATAATTGATAGGGTTGCCATATTAACCACAATTTTAAAGGTCACCTAATGCATTTTCATTTCCTTTTTGTTTTGTTTTGGAAGCTTATAACAAAGCGATTAAGTTCTTGTTTTAAAATTTATTCGATAAAATAATCTTCAAAGCTTGATATAACGTATTATACAGATGAAAATAATGTCGAATTTCTTAGTTTCATTGACATAAATCAATTAGATAATACATGTGTCTTGATTGTTAAATGGGAGTTAATAATCCACTGAAACACAAAAACGTGACAATACAATAAGCTTCTTTTCACTATTTAATTATTTAGTTTCGTTCCTTTTCGTTACAAAACTGGCCTAATCAGAATACTTTTAGACCAGACTTAAAGCATCAGCAACACTTGGTCTGGGTTTATTTAAAGTACAAATGACACGGATTTTTTTTTTCGCGTTTTCTCACATTTCATACTTGAGAAAGACGAATTTGATATTGTAATTCCTCAAAAAAAAAATCTAACCACGGTTTTTTGCGTCTTAGAAACACAATTTTGAAGTAAAAATTTGTCCGGAGTCTGGGTTCTGGTATGATGTCACATTGTTTGCAACTCGCAATCTTATGCCATCACTATAGCTGATATTTGGACAGCTTTCTTTATTCGGCGCTCCGGCTATGCAATATCTTCCTCTTTTTTTGTTGTTTTACTCTCCATCGCTGTTTTTTTTTTTATAAATTTCTTCTAAGCAAAGTTACAAACAATGTGACACTTTTTAAGCAAAAATCAACATTTTCAACACGCAATAAAACAACAGGAAAGATTTTTGACAGAAAATGACTTCGGTTTATAGTTAAGAATACATTAAAGCTTAAAAACTTAAAAAAAAATCATGTCATATACACTTTAAGACATCTAGAAGATTTTCAATATCCTTAATTTATCATTTATCATTGAAAGATCCCTTAATTAATACAAAATTAAAAAAAAAACTTAGATTTTGTTAATATAAAATGAATATAACTAATTTCCAATCGAGTTTTGATGATTCAATGATCTCAATGCTCATAAATTCTACAATAAATTTGCTTTGCGCAGCATTCACTAGTCTATGAAGGCATTGAGCAAATATTTTATTTCGTAAGTTATAAGTTAACTGATGTTGAAAATATCTGAAACTTAGAACAATGTATTTTTTACATGTCTTAGCTTATTTTTTAAAAAGACTGAATTACATTTGTTAATGTTTTTGGGGATTTCTTTTTTTAAAATAATTTTTCAGATATAACATTCTAACTTTAATTAGTTTCCTTTTTGCACTTTTTTACTTTATTCTTTTCTTTCGCAGGTGTTACTCTCGTATTGGCCGCGACCCAAAAAATAAAATGCAGAAGGTTTCTATCGGTATTGGCTGCGAGAGAATGGGGACCATTGAACACGAGACAATGCACGCTTTGGGTTTCTTTCACGAACACACCAGACAAGACAGGGATGAGTTTATTGAAATTGTGTTTAATAATATCAAACCCAGTATGTCTCAGCTAATCTCATTTTTTTATCTATTTCATGTTCTGTCGACTTACAATCTATTGTTCTTTGTGTAATAATAATAATATTTTAGAATTTATTTAGCGCCCTTTTCATATGGATATGATCAAAGGCGCTTTACAATGATCAGCACAAGGTTTGACAGTTGAGGGTCTTAGATAGTCCGCTAGAGCGGCTGACATATAATATCATGAAGAAATGCCCTCAGAAGAACAGACAGACCACAACACCTGGATCACTACCCTACTCATTTCGACAAGTTCGTGGGTTCTTTTAGAGTGATCGAGAGACTGGACCTACGGTTTAACGTCCTTATCCGGGAAGACACGAAAACCTAACTGTTTGCAGATGTTAGAGCAAAGGCAGCACTTTCTCCTCATTGTTTTAAGACCCTGAGTGTTGGTCCGGCCGAGAATCGAACCCGAGACCTCCCGCGCAATGGACTGGCGCCTTACCAACTAGGCTAACCAGGCGGCGGTTAAGGTTGTAATTTGATAACCGAAAGCTCGCAATTTTTAAAAGTTTTTACCAGAGAACGTTTTTACCATTTTAAGTTTTAATTTTTCATGCCTGGGTGATTGCTCAAACAACAAACCTTGACAAAAGGTTGTCAAACTACAACCTAGCTATGACAAAATTTTAAATACCATATTTAATTTGTAAACAATACGAAAAAAATGAAATGTAAATAGTTTATTATCAACGATTCTCCAGCTGTCTTCAAAATCTCGGCTTTTTAAATGATAATCGCTTTATTTATAAGAACCGAAATTATTTTTTTATCTTGAAATGTTCAAGTCTCCGCCAATGTTTGAGCAATCTTATCAAAACTTTGCATTTTTACTGTTATCGGTGTGGCAAATGTAATGACACAATTCGTTTTATGAAAACCGGAATATTCACATGTCACGCTTGCGTGAAACTGGCTAAATTTCCGAACAAGCTTGAAGCGTGCTTCGCAAGGGATGGCTGCATCACACGCCTGTCAAGGAACAGCGCCCGCCTCTCGCCCTGGTGTTGTTAACGCAGCATTAGTGAAGTCTCGACGTAAAACATTTTCATAGGTAAAGGGAAACTCAGCCTGAGCTTTTTCTTACATTTTGGCCAGTTTGAGCGCAGTTGCTCTTATAAAACTGTTCTTAGGCCACATAAGAAAATAATTGGTTAGCGTCCTAAGCTTTGCCAAAATGTGGTCGGGCGGACGTTTTTTTTAAAATCTATTCTATTTTTAACGCTTTCGTTTTAGGTCCAAAACTGGATTTACTTGCACAGTATAGATTTTTCTCGAAACTTCTTTTATCTATTTCAAAATTTTTGCACGCTTTATATACGAATGTCGTGAAAGTTCATGTTTTTATGGTCGATAAAAGCAAATAGAAAATTAAAAAACTCCTGAGCGGGCCATTTATTGGGTGTTCACGGGTGCGGACGCAAACCAATTAGTTTTTATGTGACCTTATAAAAGAGCGTGTATTCTGAATTTCCTGCTAAAACCAATTCCTCTTTCTTTTCTTTATAGAACAATTAAAGGAATTGAAAATATAATATGGAGATTAGTAAGTCGACTTTGCTTTTATTCGTGTGTCTAGCTACTGGCATCCACAGCGTGAAAGCTGTTCTGTATCCTTCAATTGCGTGGTGTGCAGATAATCCAATGTAGGTTTTAAATATTTGTTGATTTAACGTCATCTTTATAAAATAACACGAAAACATTAGAGCGGATATGATTGGCG
The DNA here is from genome assembly GCA_028564885.2 of Zoanthus sanctaehelenae. NCBI lineage: Eukaryota > Metazoa > Cnidaria > Anthozoa > Zoantharia > Zoanthidae > Zoanthus > Zoanthus sanctaehelenae. The sequence continues at coordinate 6,465 of JAOTRI020070907.1, forward strand.
CAGCTGGTAAGATCTCTGTTCAATCCCAGCGCTTTGCCGAGATTTGACTATTTGTGTGTGGTCTTTCTTTTCCGCCTAAGCCAACCCAGCTTTCCATCCTCCCGGGGTAGGTAAATGAGTATACCAGCGTCTGCTTTGAGCAAACCTGCGATGGATTAGTGTCCCGTCCAGGGGAAATCAAAGTCTCTTATCCGCTTAACACTACAGAAACCGGAGATAAGCGCCGGCTCCATGGGCCACTAGGCTCGAAAAGATTTAGCTAGCTAGGTATGTAAAGTAACAGTATTTAGGAGCGACAAAACGTTAAATAGCATTTTTATACGTCGCGATTTACAGCAGAATTTTTTAGCATGGACGGCTTCGAAATAAATTCGTCTCTGTTGAATTGTGCGACATATGAACGAGGCCTTAATCCACGCCTTTTCAAATTGTTGAAGTTCTGACCGTGGCTCGAGCCACGTTCGCTGCGACCTCCTAGTCCTGCATGGTTGAATATTTTAATAGCAGTTCAAAGTCAAACATATTTTTTCTTTAAAAAATATCACAACGTTAAACAAATAGAAGATGCTTCGAAACAAACCTTTTTAATATTTCATGTTGTTTTCAGATTTAACAAAGGAGTACACCATGTTCAAAGAGTGAAACTCTTCTCGAAAATCAGCGTGGTCTGTCCAAACCCCGTTGCTATAACGACGGAACTTAATCAGAATCCATCGATAGATCACTTGTACGAGAACATGTGGATTGTTGACAAACAGTCGTTTGACAACTGTGACGTGAACAAAACCATCGAAAGAAATAAGATTCTTCTAAACTGCAACAGGCCACATGATCTGAAGTATTATAACTTTGTATTTAATATGTATTCTCCACAGTTCACCCCTCTATATGAACCAGGGAAATCGTATTACATCATTTGTGAGTATATATCATATAGTTGTGCAACTTTAGCAAAAGTAAGAGACAAGTTTTTTCCTTTAACTGTTTTTTTATTATGTCGGACTTAACCTTTAGACTAGTGAAAAGGATCATGTTTTCTCACTTTGTGAGAAAGGTTTATTATGGGGATCGAGATCCGTATTCCGCGTAATAATGACAATAACTTTAACAATAGCAATGACAATGACAATGACATTAACGATAACGATAACGATGATCATGAAGACGGCGATGATCATACCATGACCCTAACCATACCATGATCATACAAAGACCATGACCATGACCATGACCGTGACCGTGACCGTTACCATGACCATGACCATGACCGTGACCATGACCATGACCATGACCGTGACCGTGACCGTGACCGTTACCATGACCATAAGCATGACGATAGTGATATTGATGTGAGAGTGAGATTGAAAATGTGAGTAAAGGCCCGTTTAAACGGATCAAACATGTTGGTCAAACATCATCAAACAATGTTGGGTGGTGTTGGACCATGTTTGATCAGTGTTTGATGCTCGAGTGTTCAAATGAATCCAACACTATCCGACAATGTTGGATCTTGGTACCAGGCCCATGAACGTTTTTAACAAGATTACGTATTTTTGATCACATGAGCGTAAATGTTGGACAATGTTTGATGAAAAGTTTCAACAAAGTCAAACCTCATCCAACATCGTCCAACACTATCCAAAATGTTTGATCATGCTGTTCAAACGGGTAAAACATGTTGCGTCCAACAATGCTTGATGGTGTTTGACCAACATATTTGATCCGTTTATGCGGGCCTTAAGAATGAAAATGAGAGTGAGAATGTGAGTTAGATTGAAAATGATATTAATAATAATAACAATCAATGTTTAATACTAACATTGCGCAATTTTGCATGTGGTATACTAACCATCGGGTGTCCACAAAAACTCCGCTTACTCGGAGATATGACGTTTTAAAACCATCCGTATTCGAATGGGATATCTAAGTTTTCTTAAACAAGTTTCTTTGAGAAGTCCAGTTTTGCTCATGTGCGGCCCAAAACCAAATGCGAGGGGGAAGGCCTGGATACGAATTCAAAGTAAACGTTATGTGAAACGTTGAAAGTTTAAAGGAGAACTGAACACTAAAATCAACTTTTCATCGTTTTGATTTGAAAGTTCAGGCATAGTAGAACAATTATATGAAGCCAAGTTGTTAGCGGAACACTTATAAATGATATAATGTTTGGCAACGAAAAGACAATATTTGACCGGCGGCTCAATATGTGATGTCAGCGGTTGCTTATGACGTAGATTACAATATTAGGATGACTAAAAGGGGAGTGTGAAGGCTATGCGCATGACGGAAGCTCTGCATCATTGGCTCTATAAACTTGATTAGGAACAACAATAAACAAAGTAAAATATGAAATGAGAATCATCTTTGTTTTGTTCGCATACTAGGTCAACTAAATGCCATGTTTGCTTTTTAACACAAAATAAAACAGTTTTAAGTAATACTTGTGTGATGGAGAGAAAAATCGGATAGTTTTATTGCGATATAAGCATAAAAGCACTTATTTTATAATTCTTAAGTAAATATCTTTGCCAACGACAGGCGCTTTTCTTTTTAAGTCTGAGAACTTCTCGAAATGACTATATTATAATGAACCTAAAAAAAGATAAATCGAAATCTCTGAAAATTCAAAAGTTTCGAAACGACTAAAAACAAAGAGAATGCAAAGTCCAGCAAAATATATTTCAGTTTGTACTCACCGTACCTTTCAGCTTTGTTAATTTGTTGGCTTTTCATTGCCAAGAAGAACAAAAACAATGGAAAGACGAATCGCTTGCAAACAACGTTGCATTTTTTATTTCAAATTCCTCTAGCAGTAATAAGATAGATGGTTTAATAATCAATCTTGAATGAATCTACAAAAATATTAACATGCCGTAAACCCGTTGGCCTGGCCTCTTGGGCCTGCTATATACATGGCCAGCGGCTAGTTACTATCGTTACACTAGCTGCACGGACATTATATCTAAGGTAGATAGTTTTGTATTATGTCTAAAGGTTAGCTAAACTGATGCTAGCTCACTGAAGTCTGCTGTGGCGAAATGGCCAAACGGAAACTAGAATTTGGCCAATTCAAACCGATTTCCCAAAAAATGAAACCAGCAAAAAACAAAACCTAGATAATTACTAAAATATGGAGATTTTTAACGAAAAGAAAAAAGGACGTTTTCGATTTCGCATTTAAGTATCTATTTTTCAAGTTTTGCCAAATTTTGTTTAAATTCGGACCCGTACTAGTACTCTCTAGACTTGACACTTCCCCCTTAAAACGAGGGACAAATGAACATGATTTATGTGCGGTTTTTAGCTTTTCTTAAAGGAAGAAACTTTGTGCGTAAGACCTAGATTGCCCCCCAAAAATGTCAAAATTTCAAAGCGAACTGACGTATTTAATAAAATATTAATATGCTTTGAACATTAAAATTACTTCATATCACAGCGCTGACGACAAGCTTATTTGAGACCACGGCATCAAATATTTTCTTGAGAGTTTTCTTCATTTTTATATTCAATTTCTCAATGTGATTTGAGCCAGTTTGAAAAAATAGCTTCAGGGAGTTAATCTACTACACAAATAGATTCTGACAAAAATGGGTTAGTTTTAGCATTCAGGTCTCCTTTTTAATAACCACTTACTCAAATACCACTCGCAGTTCCCACAAACCACTTTCATTTCAACTCTTTTTCAACACCGATGTCGAATGATAAATTGGCAACAAAGATAATTTTTCCTGAACTCCATCACACGATTAAATTTGGTCAACTTAACCATTTTATTGGCAGCATGATTACACAAAATCCTATCAAGCTTGTTACGAACCAGATGACCTGCGGGAATTCGAGTCCCTGAGGCTAAAGTCTTGTGAATTAAAAATTACTTTACGGTGATGTTTTTAAAAATATGCATTATAAATATAATAGTTTTAAAGATATGTTAAGCAGGTTCCTGCATCAGAATCAGAACCTTAAAAGAGTCATCAAAATGAAAGCCTACAACAAAAAACAAAGTTTTCAAATGTTTTCATGAAAGCTTGCTTATTTTTGGTTTTTTCAGCCACTTCTGACGGAAGTAAGGGTTCATTGATGAACTCAAAAGGAGGTCACTGCCAAACCAATAATATGAAAATAGAGTTTTATATTTGCAAAAGCAATGAAAGTAAGTTTTAGTTTTTACTTTTAGTTTTTAGTTTTAGTTTAGTTTTTGATAAACTAAAAGGCTCTAGAACTTAAATGATTGAATCTAGTTTGAAAATTTATGTATCCATGACTTTAAAATTATAAGCCCTGTAGTCAGTGTACTGCACAATAACTGCACTCCATATTTGAACCAATGAAAACTATTCCATTTTCAAGCATGAGTGTTATATGAAAGTAGGAAATGGTATCGTTTTGTTTTCTCAATTATTATGAGCTGGGAAAATGTGGTAACATTTCTCACACGGTGTATATACATTTCTCCGAGGCGGTGTATAAACATAATGCCGGATTAAAATTTATTGCAGAACGAAAATAAACTCAGTAAAATGTTGACATGAAAAAATTTAAATCGAACTCGTGTCGGAATGAAAAGGCATTCACGAAATTTTAAGAGTAGGGCGCATACTGTACACACTTCAGTCTATGGGAAGCCCTCACTTTGCAGCCATTTTTGTACCGGTATGAACTCTTTCAGTCTTTATGCTTGATACGAATTGCGGTCGAATCTCATTCCGGAATTAAAATTTCGATCCGGCACGAGATCCAAGATGAGTTCACTCCAGTCCAGATGACCAATATACTCTACTCAAGAACTATTAGCTGTTAGCACTACATGGTGCAGTGAAATGATCAATGCGTCCAGGTCACAATAATTTTGTTCAAGTACTAGTAATAATTATGTACTGATTATTATATGTACAATATGTGTGTCGTAACTAATATAAGTTAGTTACGCTGGCTCTTAACAGAATCCCCGAAACTCACTGACACCGCGTCCGCCTAGTGTACCAAAATACTTGGGGGTCGAATTACAGCTTTAGCTAAGTTTTTGGTTTCATTGCCTCCGCATCAATCATAAAGTGCGGTAGAAAGTGCCACCTTATCACATCACGTATCACATCATATATCAAATCATATCACATATCACATACCATATCACATGTATTATCACATATCACATCACATATCATATCATATCACATCACATATCATATCACATCACATATCACATCACATATCACATCACATCACACTTCACTTCATATTTCACATCACATTTCGCATCATATCACATCAATCATATTGCATCACATCATATTGCATCATATCATACCACCACTTATCACCACATCGATGTACGAGAACAAAATCATTTTTACGGCTTTGTTGCTTCCGGGGATTTTTGCAAGTATTAGTAAAGTACCGGCTCTTTATTTCTAATACATATCTAACGCTCAGTATGGAAGTTGCCAGTAAACAGCCAAAGAGTCCTTCAGCATGAATTTTGCCGGTTGGCATAAAGAGTGGCAAAACAATCATTCTTATGATGATGCCCAATAGACTATAGCAAAATGTAGCTTTTTATTACTTGGCCACCTAAGTTTAAAATAATTCTGCTATTGCTGACCAAGTCAAAGCCACAGGTCATATTAAACATCAAATGGGATAATTCTGATATCTTGCATCTTGAAAAACCTGTAAAATTAAAGAAACATTATTAATACAAGAACTTAAACCATCTCTAAATAAATGTAAACATTTCTAGTGACAAGCTGTCACTTAACTAACAGTCTTGTTTTGTTTTAACTTTCATGTAGTCCAATTCCTTTATAAATTCTTTTTTGTTTGTATTTGAATTTCAAAACTTTCACGGTTTTTCACTTTTGATAATGTATGTTGTAACATACGAAACGTCAAATTAAGATTAAAACGAATATGTTTATTACATACTGCTGTTTATTTCTATTTTTTACTTGTTAAACTAACTGCTTGTTTTGTTTGTTTGTTTCTTTTACAGCTTGCAATACAACAACAAACAGCTGCTAAAACGTGAGGGAGAAGAATTATTTGCTGAGCATCATTGCTGCAATGATCTTAATAGCTTGACTACAGTTGAATTTTCTGTTCAAAGTTAGCCTCAGAATGAATCCTAATTGCCGCATAATTTTTAACGGTTAAAAATTAATAGAACTATTTCTGCAAATGCTTTTGCATATATGGATGCTGTTAATAAGTTTGACTTTTGAAGTGTGTATGAAAAACAACAAAAAAACCCGCTAGGCTCAGTCGCTAGTTTATGGTCAATACCCTAAGCATTTAGTTCAAAAGCGACTCTATATGTATAAAAATTTTGAATATGGGGTTTTGACTTTGAGGGGTCTCTATTTTTTGCTCGGCTTACAGTTCAGAATCAGCTTGCGAAGAAGAAACCAAAGAGAGCTGAAAAGCAAAAGGAACTAGATAAAATTAAAAGATAAAGTGTTTTCAGTAACAGACAGTCTCCCCAGAGCCAAATTTGTCAACAGTCTCTCACGACACCTATTTGCAACTGGATACTGTAAACAACAAGGAATCAGTTTATGATAATTTTTGCCAACTCAAATATTATAGTTCGTAATGAAGATGTTGTAACTTTTCATTTTCTTTAAATCAATTGGCACTTCAAGCTGCTACTTGCTTTGGAAATAAGCTTAATATTTGATATTAAAATAGCACCTGTTCAATATAGATGTTTTGTGAATCCAGGGATGTCATTTTCTGGCTAAAGCGATTTAATTTAAAGGTGAAGAAATGAAACTATTGGAACACTGAGCACAGACGACGCGACGAGGCGTCTTTTTTCCCGCGCTAAATCAAACACTTTGTTTCCTCAAATATACGCAGACTTCCTAGAAAACGCCGCACCCGATAGCAAAATATTTATAAAAGCCGCCCCTGTTGCGACGTGTATTTGAATATTGAACAAAAGAAAATAATAAAAATTGGGCAATAAAAGAATTCCCCATCTTACAAACTTCTATCAGGGGATCCAATGTTTCTGGTACGTACACAATATATAGCAAAATTATCATAATTTATTGGTCTTAAATAAACTTCGGATACAACCATATCAAAACTCCACAATCGAGCTTATCTGATTTTCTACGCGTTTACAAGTGTAACAAGTTGTAGTTTTTAAAACTGTAAAGCTTGATCTTTACAGTCAGACAAAAAACTGAATCACTCTCAATTTTTCTGCTTTTTAAAGGAAACTTACAGTTGGTAGTTTAAAAAATAAACAACACCTAAAATTAAACGTCGCCCTCAAACAAACGCCGCACCTTAATCATATCCTAAAGATCCCCTTTGTTATAGTGTCTCGGTGTTTTAGTATTACAACATGGTCAAGCAGTGGGTCCAGGACCTCACGCGCCCTGTTTCTAGATTTAATCCTAAATCTACACCCGTTGGGGTCGTATACGCTATTTTGGAGAATGGAGAGAGACTGAGGGGGTATATAATGTTTAAACTGATTATTTTGACGAGTTTCAAGATATGTGGATATGCATGAAGTAAAAAATCTTTTTTCATTGCCACATATATCGCTGAAGTAAGAAGTAGAATTGCTTGATTTTGAGAAGCTCGCTGATCTGTGTTCTCCCGAGTTTTAATTTGTGTTTGAAATTGGTATTTCAACCCCGGGGTTGAAAAATCTCCATGCAATCGGCCCCTTAGTGATTCAGAGTTTGTTGTTATATACGTTCAATTCTGAGAAACGGTTTGAAATGAACACCCATTCCATTTACTTCTATACAGTTTATTTATAGAGTCAATTTTGTTTTGTTTATCCAATATCTGCATTTGTAGAATTTACTATTGTGTTGAAATTATATATAATTAAACAAAAATCATCTATTGGTTTTCCTAATAAAAGGCCATCGTAGCACACACCTACTAGCCCACATATTTATCTAACTGTCTTCCCAACACGACCAAAACAAATTATAATTAGTTAAGAATCAGCAATTTATTTCTACTTTTTAAAATGTATAAATTTCTCATAGTTATATATTTATTGTATAGTTGTGAGAAAAACCAGTTATATCATAAGAATTACTGAAATATATTTCAATATAAAATATTATATTATATTTTGTCCCACAAAATAGATATAACTGGTTTTTCTCAGGACTAGATTTAATTGGATATAATCTTTTGAAAAGTTCTTAATTTTAATAAATAGATATATAAATTGTTGATCCTTAAATTTATAAAATTGTGGCTTGCATGACCAAAACAATTATAACTTGCTTCAGAATCAATAATTTAATTTAGTAAACTTTGTTTTTTTACTAATAGTAAAAAAAGAAACCCGAAATTGACAACTTACCTTTACTCTTCATGTTCCCTTACGATTAATAGAAATATTTTTGAATTTCAGTTTGTACTGCTGCTGTTGAGTTTTACCAAAAGTAAATAAAAGAACTCGCGATTCATTTCCTTGCCATTCAACATTATCAAAAGTCTAATTTGAAAATATGATTTTCCTTGCTAAACTCATTTGAAAATTGAAGTATCACACAAATAAGAGTTTAAAAAAAGAAGATTAAAGTTCACTAGAAAAGGATAAGCTGGTTAATATTTTCTTAAAAACACTTTTTTAAATGTCAGTTCAGATCAAACTAATGATTAAAGTGCGAAACTCGCTTGACATGTTCTTTATAAACTCAAACAACCGGATGCAAACAAATATTTTGTCAGATTATCTTCTTTTTTGTAACGTCATCAGTATATCAATTTGTGTTTTTATGAAAATTAAAAGCCGTGATATTTTTCCGTAGTATAATAGTTTTAGTTTAATCTAACTTGGGGATGAAAAAAATACTCTAAATACTCTTTAAAATAATTTAATGGTACACAATTCCATAATATTTATAAACTGTACCAGAATCAACAATTTATAATGTTTATTTTGATTAAAGTTAAAACTTGTTTTACTTTAACATGGTTTTAAAAAACCTGTCTTTAGGGCTTTTCATTAAATTGCCAATTGTTTTTGGAGATTTTTAAATCAAGTCATTTGTTCAAGTGAACACGAGCTTTGAAAATGAAAAGCACTTTTAACCAATTTAGGCAAATACAATTGTTTATCTATAAGTTTTTGTGCGCTAAATCAAATATAAACACAGCTGCAAATGTTTGCGTTGAATCAACGGAAACACTATGTGCATTGACTATTCAACTTAGTCTAATATAATATTTAAGAAGACGGGAACAATTTTTCGAGCAAAATTTATCATCACCTCGCAAAAATGAAGTTGAACGGGAATTTCTTTATATTACTTTGCGTTTTGGTTTATCTGACATTCTCCTCAGTCCATTGCATTGTCTACCCTTCTATTCAATGGGAACCAAATAATCCCAAGTAAGCTCGTATTCTAATCGTTTTTTTTTATTCAATTTTTTTTTACTACCGAAAAGAAATTCTTATCTTAATTCATTTACTCAAAGTTTTTTTAAAGAAATGCAATACGAGAAGTGCACTGCAACACAGTTCGAAGAGTTTTGTTGATGTGTTTTAATCTTTTGTATTTTATTGTTATTACTAATAATCACGCTTTTTTACTCGATACAGTACAATAAACACACTATCGACAAAACAACAAAACACAACACAACAACGCAGCACAGCACAGGTTTTCTTTTTCAGATGTGCAACATATTGTAAAACTAGTCTCGTAGCTTTTCATTTCTATCAAGTCTTATCTCTGAGCTAATTTTTAGTTTCCTGTTATACTAACTTTTCTACTTTATCTCAAAATGCTACTGAAAACATTGGAGGGTGGAGAGGGAGGGGCAGTTGCTCCCTTCCCTTTTTCTCCCCTTCCTGCCCTTGTGCTGGCTACAGCTATATGGACACAACAGAACACTGTACAGTACAGTACAGAACAACACAACACAGTACAACAAAACACAACAGAACACAGCACATTACAGTACAAAACAACACAACGCAGTACAACAAAACAAAACACAACACAACACTGTACAGTACAGTACAGAACAACACAACATAGTACAACACAACACAGTACAACAAAACACAACACAACACTGTACAGTACAGTACAGTACAACACAACACAACAATGTACAGTACAGTACAGTACAGTACAGTACAGTACAGTACAGTACAGTACAATACAATACAACACAACACAGTACAGTACAACACAACACAACACAGTACAGTACAGTACAACACAACACAACACAACAAAGTACAGTACAGTACAGTACAGTACAGTACAACACAACACAACACAACACAGTACAGTACAGTACAGTACAACACAACACAACACAGTA